>RJWT010006880.1:0-28632 GCA_004365215.1 Cuniculus paca | reverse complement strand
TTTCAAGTACTTAGAACAGTATCTGGCAAACAGGAGGGGCCCCCAAAATTTTTGTGATGTAAATAAATAAATCTAAGAGTGTTATTTTCTATAAAAATCTGTCTTCTGTGGATACTGGGAGAGGAGGGCACAAAATCTTAAAAAATACTACTGATTAGTCCTAGAAACCAAAGCAACTAAATACAAGTCAACACTCTCACTTTATTCAACAAGCATCACTGATTTGCTAATGACCCTAAATAAAGACAGAGCAATCAGTTTAACCAACAGTTCATTAGATTCAGAGAGAGGCGTCCCCAAAAGCACATCTACTAGCTATCTGGTCACTAACTGACAGTACTCTCAAGTATCCTGTTACATCCTATTCAGTCTCAACTCTGAAAATGCACAAGGCCAGGAATACCTCCCTACCCACTTCCTCAGCACTGGCTGTACCTGTCCGCAAGCTGGAAAAGAGGAACGCTGGGTGGAGTATGGTATCAGCGGTGGAGAATAAATACATACATACATACATACATACATACATACGTGTAGAGGTCTAACATGGGCACAGGGAAATAACAACTTACCATTTATAACCTGGAGCACATACATTATCTTATCTGAGTCTTAAGAGATAGCATCTATTTTGCTACCAGATGGAGTTCCCTCACCACCTCTGCTTCAGTAACACGTGGCACACTCGGCACTGACATCACTGTTGACATCATATTATGTTTCTTTACTTGCATTTCTTTTCCATGTCAGGATGCGAGCTCTGTCAAGGTCTCTGATCCTCCAAAGCCTAGTATAAGGTCTAGCCCTCTACTGTTACTCTCTCAAGTATTTACTAAATGCAGAAATAAGTAATTTCTCATGGAGAAACACGTGTCCATGGAGTTCTGAAATTCAACTAAAAGTCAGAACTAAGATTGGATTCCAGGTCTCTCAACTGCAAAGCTGATTTATATCTTTATATCACCCCCTTCCCCCTACAATGCCCTAGTAGTGCTAGGGATTGAACCCAGGGCCCTGAGCGTGCTAGGAAAGCAAATACTTTATCTGAGGTATACCCCTAGTATAATATCAGTTATCTTTTAAAGAATAAGTGCTTGGGGTGCAAGATAACAAATAAAACTGAGAACAAATTCACAATCAAGGAACAAAAGAGAAACTCAACTCAAGGAAAGCTAAGTCTCTCAGTCAATCACAGGCAGATCATCCCTGTCTCTGAAAATCTCAGTTTTGTGGCCTTCTTCCCTATTTAGGACCCTTCCAAAGGTGGAGATTTCTAGAAGAAAAAACCTTAACGACTTGCTTGAAGGGACAATTAAAATTGGACCTCCAAAGCCAGGTGTGGCAGCACATGCCTGTAATCCCAGCACTTGGGAGGCTGAGGCAGGGGAATTGCTGCAAGTTTGAGACCAGCCTGGGCTACCAACTGAGTTTGAGAGCAGCCTAAACTGCATAGCAAGATCCTGTCTCAAAAAAAAAAAAAAAAATTGGACCTCCAACCATCAGTTTCAGTTACTGAAGTACCCAGCCTGCTTTCTTTAAAAGGGATTTCTTCAAAATCCCTCTTCACACTTAATTTTTTTACATAGTCACAGCTAGAGTAAATGTATACTTCCCCACCAGAATTACACAGGTTTTGAGGCAGAAATCAGAACAGGCTGAGACAGAAAAGCGCATTCAGTACTATCCTAGAACATGAGATCAGGATGTAATACAGTACAAAACACCCATTTTGTAGGCAGCCAGACCAGGTTCTAAGATCTGCCCATGTGACTTTAGAGAAATTACTTTATCTCTTTAGGTTTCAGCTTTCTCAGCTGCAAAATGAACATAACAATGTACATTTTGTGGGGTGGCTCTGAAAATGAGAGATAACTTTGAACACAAAGTGCACTATTTTTTTGATCTTTACACAGTATCTACAACCTTGATGGAAAGGGGAAATGAGTGTAAAATAATACAGCTCCAATAGAAGGAAAGTGAAGCACCAACTTTTCTCAGTTTCCAAAAGAACTTTCAAAGAAAAACCCCCTAGTGGACCCCTTGCTGTGGAGACAGTGACAATAGACTTCTCAACATGGACAGATGGTAGGTAACAAAAACATGATAATTTGCACTTTTACACTAACCATTTACAACAGACTTTCAAACATTTGGTGGCAATGTTTGGCCTAAGGTCACAGAGTCAGTGATTGATGGAGGTGGGAGCCAAAGCCACACCTTTCTCCTCAACATGCACTAAATAGTCTAATGCCCCAGGCGTAATCTAGTACCTTAGACTGAATTCATCTCCCTGCCTCTGGAGAACAATCAGGGAGCATGCAAGCGTGGCAGAGCGTTCAGGAACCTGATCTGCAGAGATAGGACTATGGGAGCCTTGTGTGGAAGGAGAGTCTCACCTGTCATTTCGGTTGATGGCTGCCACCATGAGTGCTGTCCAGCCAAGTTTGTGTCTTGCATTGATATCTGCACCTTGTGACAACAGCCTGAAAAGACACAGGAATATTTTCAGTGTATAGCTTATCATGGACACAAGTGGAAATAATCTCACAAGAAATGGTAATGGCCAACAAGCAGGTAGGCCAGACAAGTTTTAAAATAGAGGCCTTTAGGAACTACATGCCCCATCCCAGCAAATCTGATCATCTCTCATCCACGCAAAACTTCTCCTACTTCTCCCTTTTCCTTTGAGTCTACCCTCTACTGTTACTCTCTCAGCATTCTGAGAAAAGAATGTGCCTGGCCCGCTTTAATACCCAGACACTCCTGTCCCCGGTCCAGAATGCTCCCTCCCTGCCTCTTTTCCTGTTCAAATTCTGTTCTCATGCCATATGATACAACCCTGGCTTGTGGATTCTCTCCTGAGAAGCCTTGACTCATCTAGTCCATAGCTCTCCTTCCCTATGCTTGGCAGTAAACACCTAATGATACATCTCACGGAGGTAGTTCCCAGGTTACAAATGGATCCCATTGCTCAAGTTTATCTGTACTGTGACTAACTGGACAATGGAAATCTTTTAACCCACAGAAAGATGGAAAGAATGTTAGAATGCTATATTATATTCTTAGCAGAATCTACATGGACTCTATTTGAAGCTATAACTCAGTACCTGGCACAAAGTAGGAGTAAAGTAATTGTTGAGCAAATGAACAAACACAGGACTTACAAAACGTACCATTAAAATCTTTATTCTGAGTCCTAGAAACAGAAGGCCCTATAATGTAGTGTGGCTAGAGAGAAGAGAAAGAAAGAGAACCAACTTTTGTAGGAAAGGAGCTGCCCAGGGTAGTTTATACTAATGAGTTCATTTACTCTTCACGCAAGTTGAAGGAGTAGGTAGAAAGTTCCTTTTATCATGGGTAAGGAAACAGGCCCAGTGAAGAGAAATGACTTGGTTAAGGTTGCACAGCTAGCTTAGGGGCAGTTCAGTGACTAGTACTCAAGTTGGTAATGATTCTGTAGCTGGAGTCCTCACCTTGCCACCTTCTAGACAGATCCTGGCTCCACGTAACTTCATGAAAAGTAAAGTAAACTGATCTCAGCAAACCCACAGCATGTGCTTTGTCCTGTGCTGGTTTCTGGATACAAGTGAGAACACTTGGGGTCTGCTCTAGGGGAGCACATAATCTAGTCAAAGATGATTCAGAACAAGGAGGAAATCAAGAATGTAGTGACAGGAAAGGGGAGACTGAAAGTTGAGAGTGATATGCCCACTAGGCAGTCATCCTTATGAAGAAAAAGCAGGCAGAGGTAGCTTAGGGAACCAGGAGGCTGTCTGCGATGCAGGAGGTTCTAGCCAAATGGGCACTGGGTACAGAGTTCAAAGGTAAAAAAGTTTGAGTCTTAGCACTATTCTTGTGCCATAATCTGTAGTAAATGCTCCTCTGGACAAAGCCAAATAAAATGTCTGTGTTGCTGAAGTAGGAAAGTAACCACAACCTGGGAGGATGATGAGAAACATCATGTACTTGTCTGCATATTTGGCCCTGAGGGCCAAGAACCTTTGATTCTGTTGAAGCAGTGACTGAAACCTGCACATTGTTACAGCCTGAGGAAACACAAGACACCAAGCCCAGAATCACACATCCCTTCACTGACCCTCCCAACAGCAGGACAGGGGTGTTTCTGTGCAAGCCCCTCCTTGCCATCACTTGATGGTGGCCAGTTTCCTAATCAGTACTGTGAGGGAGAACAAGGTTGTAGCTGTGCAGCATAGAAAGCCAATCCAGTCTGGATGACCAGGAAGGTCACCTCTCTGAGGTGATGATAAAAGGGAGTCAGCCACACAAAAGGAGGGAAGAGAAGGGAGTGCTCCAAGGCAAGGTAAAGTC
Organism: Cuniculus paca; assembly: GCA_004365215.1. Classification (NCBI taxonomy): domain Eukaryota; kingdom Metazoa; phylum Chordata; class Mammalia; order Rodentia; family Cuniculidae; genus Cuniculus; species Cuniculus paca. Next base: position 24,306 of record RJWT010006880.1, on the reverse strand, counting down.
TCTTCGTCCACAGATGAAAGCCTGGCATACGTGAAGCTCTAAAAGAGGTGTGGTGTGACTGGGGTCCAAACAGTGAGGAGAGAGTGTTGGGAGAGGAGGGTAGGAAACGCTCATTTCCCACCTCTGGTTTGGAGGCTTTCCTCTGGTATCATAGCCTTGTACCACATACTCTATTAAAGTTTTTTCTATGAGGAAACAATTTCCTATGGCCATGGATGTTGGCTTATGAATACTGGGGGTGAATTTTCTAAGAGACAAAAAACTCTCTCAGCACAAAACCTCCTTCTTGTCAAGTCAGCAAAGTGTGATAGCATGGAAGGCTGTGGGTCTGAAGCTTAATAGTCTGGATGGATTTGGATGATAACTGCAATTCTGAAGGGAGACCTCATTTCTCTGGTCCCCACTCTAGAAAGGCTAGAAAATCAGGAAAGGATGAAGAAAATCAAAGAGGTTTCTGAGGGTAAGGACTTGGAACTATGCCTAGAAGAATGAAAAGTGTTTATGGAAACAAGATGGATGGCACAGCACTCAGGACAAAAAGAACAGGATATGATGGCAAAGCAGGGAAGGAACATTAAGTGACATCAGGCAGATCCAGGTGGGTGATAGTGCATAGTCCAGAGGCAGCACCTTGATACGCATTCAAATATTATATTTTGCACATAATGTCCAGGGGTTCACAGTCCCATGGGGTCAATAATGATAAAGAAGCAGTCTAAAGTGCTGATGAGGGCAATCCACTTGAGACCCCTTCTGTCTCTCTCTCAGACAGAAACTTTCTCTCTCAATAAATATATCCTGCTTAAAAAAAAAGTGCTGATGAACATCTGGCAAATATGCAACTATCCAGCACTCTTATGTCTAAAACACTTACCATGAATCTATCCCAGAAGCTCTTTCTTGTGGCGCTCTTGAAAGCGCCACAGACTCCTCTGCAACAGAGGTACCAATTGGACACCACTGCTGGAATGAAGTTGGCAACAGAGAAGAAACTTATTTGCCCTTTGCCATTTCTTAACTTTTTATCAAAGACAGCGGGGCTAATTATATATATATATATTTAACCTAATAACTTATGCAGACTGAATTTGAAAAGGGGTGAGTAGAAAATGTGAACAAGGAAACCAGTATAGTTCTTCACATATTCCTTTGCTGCTCTCCTAGGTACACAGAGAGGAAAAGACCACCATCTCCCAGTCACCAAAACCAATTGCATGCCCCTTGTGGACCTGTGTGAGCATTTCTCTGGTATGTGGCAGGAGTAGGATGCCTGGGTAGTGAAGTATGTGCGTCCTTGATGGGACTAAATACTGCCAGTGTCCACTTCAGGATAGCTGCTCCATTGACCCTCCCAACAGCAAGACAGGGGTGATTCTGTGCAAGCCCTTCCTTGCCATCACTTGATGGTGGCCAGTTTCCTAATCAGTATCTACAGGGTACAAGAGGTATCACATTATTGTTTTCATGTGGGATTATCACCGATAATTTTGAGCTACTTGTTGCATGCACCTTTGCAATTGCAGGTTTGCTTTTTTGTACACTGTTGCAGTGTTTTAAGAGAAGGGCCTGGTGGCAGAGGCAGCTTTTCCAAACTAGCTACATTTCAGTGAAAGAATACAAAGCAGTCAGAAGCCCTGGGTTCTAGTTTCAGCTCTGCCACCTACTATCCTGATGCCCTAAGAAAGTCATCTCATTAAACTTTGGTCTCTTCAAAGGTCCACTGGGGAGCACAATGCCTGTCAGCACCACACGATTTTAGGAAGTGGCTCTGAACAATGTGGAAAGGGTTCTGTACATCTGTGGGGTCACTCACAGGAGAACCTGGCATTGTTCAGTGAAACTCCAGCTTTCCAAGTCCTTCTCAGTTGGCTCTGACTGGGCATTACTCTTTTCCACTTTTTGGAGCTGAGATGTGATAGAAAAAAGCAATGACTCTGGAGTACAAGGGCTGGAGCTCAGATTCTAGTTCCGTCATTTGCTAGCTGTGAAATAGGGGATATTAATGTCTCTTGTGCAAAGTGGTTGCAGGACTGAGAGACAACAAAAGGTAGAATTCTGTAAGATGCAGGTACCCGGTAAACTGAGAACGACCTTGGCTAACTTCACCAACACTATCGCACATACAAACTTTTCCTTTTGAAGAACTGGGCAGGACCCTCTCCTGTTCCTCCTCATTGTAGAGCAGCCCCAAAAGTCAGAATTTCACAAGCCCGGTCTCTCCACTTGATTTTGTTGCTTTGCAAGTGAATACCCAGCGGGCAGTCATTTCAAAGTCCTGGGCCAGCTAGGGGTTGGCTGCCTGCTGAGAGCAGTTGAAAGGGCCTCTGAGGCCTCAGAAAGCCACCCTTGCTCTCCCCTGTGATTTTCACCAATGGACAAAATGCGGCAAGTGAATTAATCTCTTTTAAAAAGAGCAATGCCTGTGACAGAGCACGGTGTCTCTGAAAAGGTTAGGATTCCATCATCCCTGAGATGATGAGTAGAATGCTTAATGCAGGCTGCCACTCAGGGCACAGCAGCCCGTGCTGAGGCTGGGAAGTAGGGATGTGCACGGCAGGCCTTTCTGGGCTCACTCACTTCACACTTTGGGAAAGCCCTTCACTAATGAACAAGCTCTCCTGCTTGGCAGGGCAGTCGTGGATGACACTGAGGACCACGCAGGGTAGAAGACACAGAAGATCACACCAGAAGTCCAGAGTTGAATACCAGCTCTTGCATAACTCTCATTCAGGCAGTAGCATGGGACAAGAAAGGCTGCAGTTCAAATCCAGGTTCTGCCACTTACTGGATGAAAGCTATGAAAGAAAACTTGGCCTCTCTGGTGCAATCACTGTGGAAATCAGTGTGGAGAGTCCTCAAAAAACTAGCAGGACTAGAGGTCCCATTGAACCCAGCTATTCCCCTGCTGGGTATCTTCCCAAAAGAATTAAAAACAGCATACTGCAGTGATATATGTATACCCATGTTTATAGCAGCACAATTTGTAATAGCCAGATTTTGGGAACAACCTAAATGCCCATCAACTGAGGAATGGATAAAAAAGATGTGGTATTTTTATATAATGGAGTACTACTCAGCCATAAAGAAGGACAAACTGGAGACTCTTACAGGTAAATGGATGATGCAACTTGAGACCATCCTCATAATAAAGTCAAGATAGTTATACTACTGATTTCTCTGAGTTCACTGAAGAGGAAGATTTGTGTTGGTATTGTTTGGACAATTGAATACAGATGTCTTATGCAGATGCTCTGGGTGAATCTGGGGATGACAATGCACAATGTATGTACCACTGTTGCCCTGATTGACGTGTTTTGAAATTTTGTTTTAGTTTTTTTTCTTCTTTTTCTCCTTGAAATAAAATGGATTTGGAGAGGGTGGGAGGGAGGGAGAGGGGGAGGGGGAGAGAGAGAGAGAGAGAGACAGACAGACAGACAGACAGACACAGACTCGGCCTCTCTGAAGTACTGCACACTCCAACCCCTCACCTAAGTGACAGCTCCTGCTCTCTGACCTGTCTAAATCCCCAAGCAAGGGTAATGCTAAAACAAGGAAGGGTCTGCTAGCCCAAGAGCTTACAAGTCTACTGGAGAAGAACAAGCCAGAATGGGGCAAAAAAAAAAAGGTGCCACTATCAGCCATCAAGGTTCCTGAAGAGTTAAGCAGACCCGGGACTAAGTTTATTAGCTCTGACCAGGAAAGGAAGAGATAGATGAGTCACACTTTCACTGTCTTCTGAGCCAGTCTGCATTACCTAAAGTTCTGTTCTGTATAACGATGACCATACTATTAATCTTTTTTTGTAAAAAAATTTTTTTTAGAAAAAGAAAGATCCTATATTTTCTTCCTCTGAGAAGTCTTCCTTAAGATGGCCTTGTTGCTGCCACAACCCCCTCTGCTAAGCAGTAGTAACACCGTTGCATACTGTTCGCTTGCCTAATTCCCCAGGATACCCTCTTGAATCAAGACTCACCCTCAGCTCTGCTCCCAGTGCAAGCCATGGTGGGCTCAGGGTCTGAATGACTGAATGTCTACAGTACTTGCTTACATGGGGTCTCTCACCAATCCTTCTACCTTAGGTTGAAGTTACCTACCTCATAACTGTACACTGTCTTTTTGAAAGAACTTAGGCTCCTGTGTATGTGTGGGAGGCTTCTCAGACTTAAAGCTGAGGACATTTGTGGACGTAAGCCAGAGAATTGGAGGTCATGGATTCGAGTCATGACTCCAGTAACTAGCTGTGAGGCCCAGGATATATCTGCCTCTGTAGTTCTATTTTTCTCTGCAGTAAAACAAGGGAATTGGATGAAATTATTTCTGAAGTTCCTAACAATTGTAACATCTTACATCTCATGTGTAGCATTAAAATGAAAATTAAGAAGCAGATTCTTAGCAGATGTGATACAGCAAGACTTCCAAAGAAAAGACAACTCCTCAGATTTGCATTTTGCAGAAGGGAGGAAGAGAGTCCTGACAGGGGAGATGGGGACTGTTTTAGTAATTCTGGTAAACTTGCTCTCCCACTCAGGGGAGGGAGGTACCACTTGACTTTTCTTCCTCTTTCTTTATGACCAATCAATACAAAGCGGCCACTGAACTTCAATCATGCATTGTTCCAACTATTTCCGGATCCTTCGCATGAACCAGCCCTCAGCTGCAGCTGGAAGGGCCGAAGAGAGGGGAGCCCTGTCCCACCTGCATCAGAGGCCTGGAAGCACTGAGCCATGCAGACGCAATCATGATCTCTATCTGGCCAACAGGACCCTGGCTGGAGCCTCACAGAAGGCCCTGTTTACAGTAATAACAGCACCAGGCCCTCTGTCTGAGCAGAGGCGAGGCGCCTGGGGCTAGAATCCCCAGGCAGCCTCCATCTGTGCCTTATCTCCTGGCTGGCCAGGGGTGGAGGTGGGCGTGGAGAACAGTAGACAGCAAAGGCTGCTTTGGGGAGACCACAGCCAGGGTCAGCAGACTTTAGGCAGCGGCCTGGTGCTAACTCTAAAGAAGCAAGCTTCTCTGGCCTCTTATGCACTCACTGCTTCAACTGGGCACCTTCCTCTGAGGTCCAGCTCAGGATCTTTCCTCTAGGAAGCTCTCCAGATGCTCTCACCACCAGGGAGACAGACACTCAGCATTCTGCCATGCTCGCCACATCTGGGGAAAAGGGTAGGCAGTGAGGGAGGAGAGGGACTAGCATGCACGCAGCACTACGGTGAAGGTGGCGCACTCTGCAATGTGTTTGTACACTTCATGACTGGTTATTTGCTAGTACAGAAAAAGTTTTAAAGTTTTTGAGCTTAAAGGATAACCTGCAGAGCCAATCAGCTCAATCCTTCCTTTATATGCATAGAACGGAGATTCAGAAAGCCTCCCATTTGGAAGGAGAAGGAATCAAGAGATGAAGGGGGAGGGCAGGAATGAAAAAGGAATTAAGATGTATAATGTGCATGCTCACACAAGGAATGTAAACATTACATACTACATACTCATGCACTAACAGAAAGAAAGCAAGCCTCTCCTTTGGAGAACACTGTCCTATATAGGAGTCTGCCCCCGTCTCTGCCAGGTTGTAAGACGCCAGGGTATGTTAACCCCCGTGAGCCCCATGTGTCTTACCTTACCCGTCTGCCAGACCTCCCTAACAAGGGTGCTGAGATGACCAAATAAAATATCGTATCTGAAAGTACTTATGTTTTCCGAATGTTAGTTGCTGTTATTAAAATTGTTCTATTTGCGCATGGTGGTACATGCCTGTAATTCCAGCACTCTGGGAGGCTGAGGCAGGAGGATCACTAAAATCTGGCCCCGCCTGGGGAATTTAGAGACTTAGCAAGACCCTGTCTCAAAATAAAATATTAAAAAAGGAATTTGGGATATACTTCAGTGTAAGGGCCCTGGGTTCAATCCCAGCACCACAGTGGAAAAAACAGGAACACTGTGGAAGAGTTAAATGACAACAATGAACACTTTGCAAACTAAATGAATAAAGCCCAGTGCTGGGTGATCATTCTTTGTCCCACTCTTCTTACAAAAGCATGAAATATATTCAAGTGCAGAGATTATTTTTAACTTTTCATTTTGAAATAATTTCAAACTTACAGATCAGTTAAATAGCACAAAACTTCTTGGTAGTTTGAGGCAGGATTGCAAGTTTGAGGCCAGCCTAGGCAATTTAGAAAGACCCTGTCACAAAACAAGAATTTTTAAAAAATGCCGAAGATGCAGCTCAGTGGCGAAGCATTTGCCCAACACAGTCAAGGCCCTGGTTCAATTCCCAGTACCGCCACCACCAAAACAAACAAACAGTAAAAAGAAAAGAAAGAAGACAAAAAAAGACAAAAAAAGAGTGAAACTCTTTCACGTATATCCTCTACATCTTGCTTCATTTTCTTGTTCTTTTCTATTCTTTCCTGGCCCACATGACAATGAATTTTAGACACACTACCAAATTCTTTAATATGTACTTCCTTACAAGGGCAGAACGCTTAATACTGATACACTCTGAATCCTTTAGTTCCCCATCTGTGAACTCAAACAAATGCAGATCAAAAATACCAGGTGAAAAAAATGCATCTGTAATGAATGTATAGAATTCTTCATTGTCACTATCACCTAAACAATTCATTATAACTAGTTATATAGCATTTACATTGTATTAAGTATTACAAATAATCTAGAGATGATTTAAAAGTATGTATCAGGAAGTGATAGGTTATATACAAAATCTACACTATCTTATATTAGGGACTCGAGCATCTGTGGATCTGGGTAACCACGGGGGTTCCTGGAACCAATCTCCCATGGACACCAAATGACAACTATCCTGTTTCATCTAATATGCTAACTATATTCTAATTTCTTCAATTATCCTGATAGCCTTTATAGCAATTTCCCTCTGAGCCAGATGCCAGCCAGGATCAACATCAGGATCAAATGCTACATGTACCTTCAGTTTCACTTAAAATAGTTCCTCAGTACTTTTGCAATTTTCACAATATTTACATAAGCAGAATAAATACAGTTTCTTTGAAGAATCCCCTTCAATTTGGGTAACAACTGTTTGAGGTATCTCTTGCTATCATTCATCCATTCTTCCTGGGGACTGTTAGAAGACTCTGAACAGGATGTATCCCTGCCTTCAAGTTATTCCCTGGATAGCTACTTGCATGGCACACAGGTAAAATACAACCAAGGACAGTCAGGGAAGGTGCCATGTGAGCACAAGTCAGTGCAACAGAAGCCTCAGGGATGACTTTCTGGAGGCAGAAGCACAGATCCCTCTGATGATCTGAGATCCACTAGGGTAAAACATCTCTGCTTTTTCAGGTTGATGTGCTATGACTGGGACTTAGTAAAACGTACAAGTTAAACAACTGAAACCCATAAAGTGGGGAGGTGAGCTAGGGAACTCTAATTTGGGTAACTGCTCAGGGCTACATTCATGTTCAGTAGGAGCTACCCTGGGGATGAGGAAAAGCCTACCCAAGCTGCTGAGATGTGGGGAAAGGGCCATTAGCGCCACCTACCGGCCCTGTGGCAAGACTTTAGGCTACAGCAGTGGGCAGCTGGGCAGCTGGGTAGCTGGCCGACTGCCAGGAAACTTGTCACAAATAGCAGTGAGACACAGTAGTGGTTTATACTTCTCAAACTGGGTTGGTACTTGAGTCCCCACCGCTAACCTCCAGAATCACAAGAGATATTCAGTAGAGATTGCAACTGGGAGTGATGGCACACACCTGTAATCTCAGCACTTTGGGAGACTGAGGCAGGAGGACACAAGTTTGAGTTCTGCTTGGGCAACCTAGCCCTTTAGAGAGACCCTGTCTCAAAATAAATAAAGGGGCTGAGGATGCAGCTCAGTGCAAAGATCCTGGGTTCAATCCCCAGGACTGAAGTAGGGGTGGAGACTGTATAAAGCCAACCATAATACCTGGGCCCGCTGGGGTGGGCATCTAGGGGACAGCAAAGGTTTAGCCTTTGCTCATTCAACAAAAGTGAAGTCACAGATTCTCAAAGCCAGCCTCTGTGAAGGTCACCACGATAGCCCTTGCTCACACAGAAATCTCAATCTAAGCCGGTGGTAGGTAAGTAAGTAATCAAACGCGTTAAACATCACAGGCGCTCTGAGAGATGTCTGGTCAGGACTGCTAAGAACAGCAGCAGGCTTGGCTCTTTGTGTCTGGAGCTCTCAAAGGATAGGGTTCAAGGAACTCATTTCTGGAGTGGCCTGCTGTACCTCAGGAACTTGACATTTATGATCTCATTTGAGTCTGTGAATCACACAAGCAGCCCACATCTCAGAGGGTAAGCGACTTCAGGGTCCATGGACAGTAGGTGGCAGTTTGGGAGCAGAGCCCATATTCTCTCAGGAACCATAGTCCTTCCAAGGCACACATTCCTTTCCTCATTTCCCTCACGTAACACGCGACAGAACAGCGTATTCGTCCAACAGGACTACAGCTGACAGAACAGGATAAAGAAGGAAATGCCTTAAAAGGGAAGGTTATCTGGGGATGAAGATATTTTGATCGACTTATCTCATTCGTTTATCCTAGAAGCTTCTCCTTTGGAAGAGACTCATATTCGCATGAGAAAGGCCCAATGAACCTTCTTCCCGCGAGGCAGTCTCCGGACTACTATAACCACATTCACATGGCAATACAAGGCTATAAAGTGGCCTTGGCTTTGGCTTGAAGCAAACTTGGCAAACAAATCCAATCAAAAGTTCACAGAATATAAGCAGCCTGCTTCTCAGTAGGTTGGCCTCACCACGAGCTTAACAGAATCTAGGAATGTAATGCAGCTGCCAAGAAAGCTAATGTAAGCTGAGGTCATTTTAACAGAAGCATGAAATCTCTACTGAGCAGATGTTTGCTCTGCTCTTCACAACAATGGTCAGGAATTCAGAGAGGACACCAAAACTCTGTGGCCCTTCACTGGAAAATCACTAAGATGAAGAGACGAAATGACTAGGATAAGGAGGACAAGGCTTAAGTAGCTTGGAGCACTATCTTCTAATAATTAAAGGTTTGGAACAGGAAACTGGAAGCCTAGTAGTCATACAGGCCAGAGCTGGGACCAAAGTAGGAGAGTTACAGGGGCAGTAAACGCATGATGTGTCAAGTTCTAGGTTTCACACACATTGTTTCAGAATTCATCACGAGATCAAATCATTTTCTATTAATTATAACACACTTTTGCTTATATTACTTTTACTATCCAGAAAAATTTTCCCAATTTCCTTAGGTCCACATACTATCTATCTCCAAGGTCAGACTAAAGAACACCACATTGATGAAGCCCTAACTTTTTATATGTACTAAATATAACTCTTTCAGCAGAATCCAAGTTCTTTGCAAGGGAAGAGATCATCATGGTGTGTTCTTATATTCCTCCTGAAAGCCTGGTGAGGCAGACTGCTCATAATAGGCTATAAAAATGAATAAATGCCAAAAAAGATATACAAATGGCCAATAAGCACATAGAAAAATGGTCCACATCAATAGTCACCAGGGAAATGCAAATCAAAACCATAATGAGATACCATTTTACATATGGTTATAATAAAAAACACAGATGATAACAAGGGTTGGAAAGGATGTGGAGAAAGTGGAATCCTTATTCACTGCTTGAGAATTCAAAATGTAGCTGGTTTGGAAAATAGTTTGGCAGTTCCTTACAGTGTCTAACACAGTTACCAAATGATCCAGCAATTCTGCTCCTATGTGTATACCCAGGAGATTGTTTTTTCTTTTTTTACCCAAGAGATATGAAAGTATACATTCACATAAAAATTTATACACAAATGTTCATAGCAGCATTACTCACAATAGCTAAAAACAAATGTCCATCAACTTTCAAATTGATAAATTAACCGTGGTATATCTATACATGGAATACTACTCAGTCACAAAAAGGAATCAAGTACTGACGACATGGATTAATCTTGGAAATGTTATTCTTAAGTGAAATAAGTCAGACAAAAAAGCCATGTATCATATGATTCCATTAATGTGACATGTCTAGAATAGGTAAACCCATAGAGACAGAAAGATTAGTGGTTGCCAGAGGCTGGTGGTGGGGGTGCAGGTGAGATGCAACTCCTAATGACATCAGGTTTTTTGTTTTTTTTAGGAGGTGATGAAATGTTATGAAATTAGGACAGTGATGCTGTTTGCAAAATCTTACAAATGTATTAAAATCCACTGAATGTAATTATATTTTAAAAGAAGAAAGAAAGAATGAATGAATGAATGCTTGTTCAATCCGAATCTATTCTTCAGGAGGCAAAGAGCACCTTATACCTAGAAGTGCCTACAAAGGCTGTATGCTGATCATTAAAACAGGTAAGGGGAGGCAGGAATAATGGCAAGGAAGTGATCTGGAGACAAAAATGCCTGGGTTCCTATCTGATCCAGGTAGGGGCTGTGACTGAACCCAGGAAAGGATCTGCCCTGGAAAGGATCATGCCCTATTTGCTGGATTCTGAACCCCTGGGAATTCCAGGGGCCTCCCCCAATTGTTTGTGTTTTACATCCTGCCCCTGTTCTCTGTACATCTGCAAGGCTAGTCAAACATACAAACTTCCCAGGAGGCCTGGGTGCTACCCCCAAAACAAAAGGGCATTGAGATGGAAGCCTCAGCCAGTCTGAGAGAGGATTCTTATGCAGCTTTCCTAGGCCTCCTACCACATGAATGGAGGCTGCTGGAGACCAGTCAGCCTGCCCAGCTGCTGCCTCATGCTCTACTCTCCTGCTGGGCAGAATTTGGAGAATAAACAGGGTTTCAATCAACCAATCAATCAATTGGCGAGACTATCTGTCCTGTGTACTTTCTCAGTGCCTAGCCAGCCACATGTAATTGCTGTCTATGGTAGAGGTAGGAGAAGTAGGTACCGCCACCTTGCTGTGACAGAGCTCACAGCCTAGGTGAGGAAAAACGTGCATGAAGCAACTACACAGAAAGGCAAGGAGATGACTCACTAAACATTATACTATATGGCTCAGCCTTCAAGAACCATGAAAATTCTGATTAAGAAAGACCAATATAGTGAACTACAATGAGAAAAGTACATACTGTAGACTTTTGTGGGCCTTGGTTTAAATCAAGGCTCTATCAGGGACTGGCTTTGAGACCTCAAGTAGGTACTAAATCTGCCTGGGCATTAAATTTTTCTCATCTGAAAAACAGACATAACACAATCTGTTCAGCAACACTGTTGGCACAAAATAATACACATAGCAAGTAGTCAATAAATACCAGCTATTCCTACAAGTCAGGGTGAGCTTTCTGGAGGAGGAAGGGTTGGAGATGAGCAATGACGCACAGGATCTAAACACAGAGTGACAGGGTGGGCTGGAAGCACTGCAATGGCTCACAAATGGTATACATCTGGGACAATGAGAGGTCAAGTGTGACCAGAAAGGGGCTCCTCTTGGGAAGGAAAGGCCAGGCTTGGCTGGTGGGGTTGGGGGCATGTAAGTGAGAAGCAAAGTTGAGAGGCGGATACACGTGGGGTTTGGACTTGACAGCTTATGTTTAGAAACCTTGTAGATTCTCCATAAGCCATGCATTCTGACCCCCAACCAGCCACAAAATGCCTGTGAAGAAAGTGGGACAGGCACTCTTCTCTTCTGCCTCCTAGCCTCCTCGTCAGTAAGATGAAGTAATGGGCCACTTTCTAAGTGGGAAACGCTGGGTAAACCACTGAAGCAATCTGAACTTCTTTTTCATCATCCAAGAAGCAGGCTGTGGTATGTGCAAGGTTGTTGAAAGGATATAGTGATTAAAGCGTTGGACAGTGACCAACACAAAAAAGGCATTCAATAAACATCAGTAGTAGTAATATTAACAATGTTATTAAACAGTACTATTAACAATATTACAAAAATATTTCAATCAAAAGTTTTGTTATATAAATATACACAAAATAATATATATGGAATTAAGTAACACACTACAAACACTAAATTTTGAATATATGTAGGTCCTAAAAGAGGAGGTAAAACTAAGGATGTTAGGCTGTGTATCTTTCTGCCCATTTTAATATTCATTTACCTTGTGTTCACCAGGCTAGGGAGGTGGCTCTGAATGCTCACACTAAATGCTTCCAATTGTAGGTGGTCAAAACTGAATATACAGAAAATTCTGCCCACTATCTTCATTAACTTTACTAACTGGGGGGAAATCTTGTGTCATAAGAACAATCAATAGTAACATCTACTTTGTACTGAGCCCTTGCTATGTGCTAGACTTGGTGGTAAGTGGTTTGCAAACATCTCATTAACCCTTACAGCAAGTGTGTGAGACTGGTCAAGCATCATCCCCACTTGGCAGGTGAAGTATCTAACAACAGAGAGGTTAGGCAACTTTTCTAAGGTTACAGGGTTAACGAATGGCAGAACTGAGATTCAAATCTTGTATTGTCAGACTCCAGAGTACTTACTGATTCCTGCCAAAAGTTACTTGGAGAGAATCACAAGGACAGGACCACGTATTTACTGTCTTGGGAGGACTCTGAGCCTAGCAGCCTTACTCGAAAGGGAGACAGAAGGAAGCAAGATGTAGAAGGGCCACTAGTTCAGAAGGAAGATTTTCTGAGAAGCCCCTCCCCGCTTTTTTAAACAGGAAAGGGACAAAACAGGAACTGAGAAGGAACCAACTGAAGTGAACACTGTAAGTTCAGTAACACATTAGCTTGTCTATTTTCAGTATTCTTGGAATTCTCTCTGCCTCAGTTTCCAGGAAAATTCCTTGGGAAAATATCCAATTGGCTTCAGCCTCGTGGATAGGATTAGTGTCCTGGCCATCACTGAGCTGGATCTTAGGGGCACTCTAAGCAGCAGCTCTTGGACTAGGTGGTAAGGAGAAAGACCCAGACAACTGCCCTGCTGCTGAGTCCCAGGAATTACAGCTTAGAGGCCTGTGTTGCCTTAAGGTGCAGGGCCATGCCAAGAGGACAGTGGCTCACACAAGCAGGCAAGGTACTCAGCTTGGCTCCTAATGTTGCGGATCCCATCACTGTGCCCACCTTGTTCAGATGCCGCTGCTACTGGAATAAAGACAAAGCTCTTCCACGTGGCCTCTAATGCCCTGCCCAGCGTGTTTCCTGGCACCTTCCTCTGGCCACAGTTTCACCAGCCTTTCACAGATTTATTATGGCTGTGATAACTAGTAAAACTTGCCTAATGCTTTCCCATTTACAAAATACTTTCAACAAGGTAGTCAATAAGTCATTGTTAACTATTTGAAGGCGCAGTGCTGAACAACACAGCAATGATATGCTGGCTTCCCAAACTCTCCCTACCAAAACTCTCTTGTGAGAGACAAGCAAACAGATAACTCATCCCAAGAGAGGGTGATAAGTGCTCTCAGGGACCCAGGATAGTGCTACGGAAACCCACAGCTACTTGGATGTGACAGCGATGACCCAAAGCCTGAGTAATTTTCCAGGCAAGGTTCACATTCCTGGAACTCTCAAGAGATCCTGTGAGGGTGGTCAGACAGGTAATATCAAAGAAACTGCATAGTGAAAGCCTCTGAGGAAGTTTAGACTCACCCAAGAACACACAGCCAGAAGCAGGTGGCCAACAATGGAGGCGAGGGCTGGACTCCTTCACAGTGACGTCCTGCTCCTCCCCACACCCATAGCTGTAGGCCCCAGTTGTTTTTTGCTCCTGGGCTCAGCCAAACACTGGACTCTGTTGGGCTGCTGTTCTGCAACTCACCTACCTGCAAAACGCAGGTAAAGCTCCTAATCCAATCTTCTCCAATTGCCTTCCTTCCCCAGAGAGCAAGCGAAGACTCAGCAAACCAGGCCCTGGGCGCTGTGGAATTGCTGCAAGGCGAAGGTCCAGCCGAGCAGTACTGGGGTTTCGGAGTGTGATCTGAACCCTTCCAGAGGGACTCTGTAGATCTTAACACTGAACTGTATTTAAAAGTTTTCACTGGAGACCTTGTTAACAAGATGGAACTAAGACTTACAAAAAAAGATCCAATGACAATACTCACACAGCCAGTGGGTAACTAAGATAAAAGTGGAACCTAGGTCTTCTAGTTTTTGAAACTCTTGTATTCTTGTAATATTATGCTGCCTTCCAACATTCTAGCATTCAAAACACCTGTATGGGTTATATCTCAGCATTAAGAAAACTAATGATCAGCTGAGTGTGGTGGTACATGCCTGTGAAGCCAGCACTAGGGAGGCTGAAGCAGGAGGATGGCTATGAGTTCGAGGCGTAGCGAGGTCCTGGCTCAAAAAAACAAAAACAAAAACTAATAATCTTACAGAGCTCTAACTGTAAGCATCAAATTATAGGAAGTAATGTCCCTTAAGCCTTGGCCTCTGGTCTTAGATAAGGATTTTGTTTCAATTCAATGCAAGCCACAGGGATATCTACATATTTACTGATTAAGAGAGCTGGATGTTTTGGTTGTTCTAATCCCATTGTTAATATCTTCCCATCCTGCCAAAATGATACAACAATCGATAACAGACAGGCTCTCCAAGGCCCAGAGACAGCCAAATGTATTTACCAGCCAGGGCTTTTGTTAATTAGATAAAATTCCTGGATCAATGTGTAGAACATTTACCTATGCTGTAGCTAAACACATTCTGGACACCTCAATCCTGGCACATGGACAGCAAACGCCTCAAGCTGGGGCATCCAGGGTCAAGAACTAAACCAAACGATTCATGCAAAGTTAGAATAAATGTGTTTACCCCTTAACAAAGCCCAACCCTATCTTCTTTCCTGAAGAACAAATCAGATTTCTTTCTTCCACAGCCATCTAGTAAATCAGTTTGGGCTGGCATGAAGGCCTTCATTTACTAAAACTATCAAACCAGAAATCAAAATAGGACATCAAAATAATCTCCGTACTGATTGAGATTTATTTTTGAGAGGAACCATGGTATACACAGTGGGAAGAGTCAAAAAGACCCATACAGTCAATCACCTAGTTGACATTTCCACTTGAATATCTCACTAGTACATTAAATTCAACACATTTAAAATTGAACTCATAATCTTTTACTTTCAACTCAGTCTTCTTCCAGGATCCTCATCTCAGTGAATGGCAATATCATCTACACAGATGATATTGAAAGTGAAAAAGTGAAAAAACTACAAGTGAAAAAACTAAAAATCCACTAACACTTTTCCTCCCTCATTAACTAATCTAATCCTATGCATTCACTGAAAATTCGTTCACTGAGTATTTACCGTGTATCAGGCATTGTACCACAGGCGTGGACACTGACCTAACCATCTTCAAGTCCTGTCCAGATTACTTCTTTCATCTTAGATACAAACAGCTTAGCCCAAGTCACAACATTCCTCTGGATGCTTTTCAGCCAGTCTTGTACCAACCACAGCTCTCTAACAATGTGTTCTCCACAAAGCAACCAGAATGATCTTTTAAAACTACGACCCATCGAGGTGTTGTGGCATATCTCCATAAATCCCAGCATTTGGGAGGCTATGGCAAGAGGATCATGAGTTTGAGGCCAGCCAGGACTACACAGAGTTCAAGGTCAACCTCAGTGGGGCCTGGTGGCTCATGCCTACAATCTCGGCCCTCTGGAAGGCTGAGGCAGGAGGAATGCAAGTTAGAGCTCGGCCTGAGCAACTTAGTGACACAGCAAGACCTTGTCTCAAAATAAAAAGTAAAAGTTTGTGCCTACCCAGAGATGCTCCCCAATAAATAAATAAAATTTAAAAAATAAGGTAAATAAATAATAAAAATAAAAAAGGTGCTAGGGATGTGGATCAGTATGAAGGTGCTAGGTTCAATTCCTTCATATTGAAAGTAAGTAAATAAAATTACAACCTAATCATGTCTATTAAAGTCTGCTTTGTACATACACTGGCTTAAAACTGCTCAATAGCTGCCTGCTGCTCTTAAGAAAAAAAAAAGTTGTTAATATTTTAATAAAAGTTGTTAATAAAAACTGTTAATGTGGTGTGGTCCTTGCTTAACTCTCCAGCTTCATTTCCTACCACCTCTCCCCTATGCTCTCCAGAGCTGGCCCATATCGTCTCTCCAGTCTATCTCCCTGAATCTTTTCTTATTAGGGCTTTCTATTTGCTGTTCCCTCTAATTGAACTTTCTTCCATCTTCCCTTCTCTTCATACTTCAGAATTCACTTCAATCTCATTTACTCAGAGGCTTTCCCATACTGATAAATACCTGTGCCTCCAACCCTTTCACACTCTAGCTTAGATTTCCCAATGTCTTGAACTCTATACTTTTTAAAAAAATGTTTTAAGAGAAAAGTTTTGAGATGTAACTCACACATCATATATTTCACCCATTAAAAAGTGTATAATTCAATAGTTTTTAGTATATTCAGAGTTTTGCAACTGCAACTACAATTTAACTCCAGAAGATTTTCATCTTACCAAAAAGTAACCCTGGACCCATTAGCAATCATTCCTCATCCCTCTCCTCTCCTCTTCTACCGCGCCCAACCCCCAGGAATCACTTTGTTTCTACAGATTTACCTATTCTGGACTTTGCATGTAAAGAGGATCATATAATACATGACTGTTACAGTTGGAATACTTGTGCAACTTCCCCAGTTCATGCAGAAACCCACTTCCCAATGTGGTATTTGGAGGTGGGAGTGATTATTAGGTCATGAGGGTGGTGCCTTCATGGACAGGATTAGCAACTTTATAAAAGAAACCAGGGAGCTCCCTCCTACTGGCAGTCTGCCCTGTGAAGAGAGAAATGGCCATCTGTGAACCAGGACTTCACTGTGTGTCTACTAGAGCTTTGATCCAAGACTTTCCAGCCTCCAGTACTGTGAGAAATACATTTCTAGTGTTTGCGTGTTATGTATTTGGACCTGAAATGTCCCTCAAAAGGTTCATCTGTTCAGAGCTGGGCTTTGGAAAGTGACTATACCATAATCTGGTAACATTATAAGGAGGAGACAGGAAATGTCAAAAGCAAGGCCTTGTTTAAGGAAGTGAGTTATGGGGCATGACCCTGGGGATCATACCTTTTTCTTTGCTTCCTGGCTGCCATGGGATAAGCAGCTTCTTCAGCCGCACACTCCTACCATGAGATTCTCCCACACTCAAGCCCAATGGAGCTAGCTGACCAGGGACTGAAACCTCTGAAACTATGAGCCAAAATAAACATTTCCTCCTTTATGTTGATTTTCTCAGGTATTTTGTCACAGTGATGGAAAGCAGGCTAATGTAAGTTGCCCAATCTATGGCATTGTTATAGTAACTCAGACTTAAAACTGGACTTCTGTGACTGGCTTCTTACATTTAGATTTCAGTTCATCCATATCGTAGCATATCAGTACTTCCTTCCTTGGAATAGTGAAGTAATACTCTAATATATGGTTTAACCATATTTTATTTGTCCATCACTTAATAGACTGACATTGAGGTTGCTTCTACTCTCTTGGCTATTTTGATTAATGATGCTATGAACATTTATGTACATATTTTTATCTTTCTGGATATATTCTTGGAATCAACTTGCTAGGTAATAAGATAACTATGTGTTTAACATGTGAAGAACTCCCAAGCTGTTTTCAAAAGTGGCTATACCATCTTACATCCTCTCTGGCAATGTTCACAGTTTCCTATTTCTCCACATCCTCAAGACTTCTTGTCAGTCTCTTCACTGTCCTAATGAATCTGGAGTGGTATTTCACTACAGTTTTGATCTGTATTTTTCTGAATAATGATGCTGAGCATCTTTTTAAGTGCTTACTGGTCATCTGTACATCTTCCTCAGAGAAATGTCTACACAGATCCTTTGCCCATTTTAGTTTTTTACTGTTGAGTATGTAAGAGTTCTTTATATATTCTGGATCCCTTATTAGATGTATGATTTGCAAAATATTCTCTTTTCATGTTCTTCATGGTGTCCTTAAAAACATAAAACTTTTTAATGCAGTTCAGGTTTTCTATTTTTTTCCTTAGTGCTTTGTGCTTTTGGTGCCATACATAAGAAGGCTTTGCCCAACCCAATTCAAAAATGAATCATATTTGATTAATTTTTATATATGGTGTTAGGTGAGGGTCCAATTGTGGTCTTTTGCATGTAACTATACACCATCTGCTGAAAAGACAACTGCATTTCTAAAGTACATAAGTATACTTCCATAAAAATGCATCTGGCTCCCACTTAGACCATAAATACTAAAAGGGCAGGGACTATGCCAGTCTTGTTCACTACTGTATCTTCAGTACTCGATCACTACCTAGTTCTTGAGAAGCACTCATTAATACCAGGTGAATGAACAGGGATTAGTAACAACTCCACACCATGCTGTTGTAAGTACCATCATCTCCATATCACTAGGACAAATTAGGCAGGGTCTCGATTTTTGACTCATGTACTCACTCCTGGCCAAAGGAGCCATGAGCTCCTCTAGGGTAGTAACCGGTTCTTCTTGCTCACTGTGTTGTGATCCCCTCCCCAATTTACCTCGAGGCCAGGCAGCAGAGAACAGGCTAAAAAGATGGGCACCTGAAGGACAGTTGATCAGGACCCTCCAAGATGAGGTCTCCCACCTATCTCTAGGCCCTGTGGCCTCAGATTCTGATCCAGAGACACAAACAGCATAAAATTTCCCTCCCCTCACACCTTTTGGGCTGTTCCTTGCCCCCGTGCTATCATGCATACTGTTCCTTTCATCTGGAATGTCTTCTTGCCCTATTGATACATCCAAATTTTTTTCCATCTGTCTCCAATTCCTGAAACTGAAAGACACTACTGTCAGTCAGTCATGTGTCATTGGAATTTCTGTGGCACTAGAATGGAACCCATTAGCTACAACCAAGTTAAAAGGTTACGAGTAGTGCCAGCCTATTTATATTTTAAGCCTCTGATCAGTGCTATTTCCTCGGGGATCCCCAGGATCATTTTCCTGATCCCCTCAGCTCGTTAGGGGCATCTTCTGGGCTCTTGCAGCTCTCTCCTGTCTCCAACATCAATCACACTGCTGCTGTAGTCTACCCAGACTCTGTCATCGAGGGCAAGGATCGTGCCTGCTCAGGCGTTCTATGTGTCAAGGAAAGGACTCAGCACATGGTGGGTGCTCAGTGAATGTTTGCCAAACAAACGAATGAATCCTGGAGAGAAGGAGCAGACAGCAGAGGTCTGAGACGGATATCACTAGGTTTCCCTCATTAAAGACTAGGCTGATGAATGACCGAGTGAGACAATTAGCAGAGGCCCAGCTCCCTGTGGGGAGAAGGAAGACGGGCTGAAGTGTCATCTTCCACGGGTTTGATGTGAAGTGCCCATTAGACCAGCCTGTAGCAGAATAGCATCTCTGACGGGAGAACAGGAGACCTCGCTCTTCCCATCCTGCTGGTCCTCACCCGGCTCAGCCTGAACCCGGACAGATGTGCTCAGTCACCCTGTGCCCTCAGTCTCGGGTGAATGGTTCTAGAGGCTCCCGTGTTGGCTGAGCTGAGGAGCAGGGTCACCTCTTCATGCTGCCAACAGGCAGGACATGGGCCAGGCTTCTGCTTCTGAAGAGCCAGGGCTGGATGAGCTCTGAAGGGTTAAGTACCTCAGAAGGGAGGAAGTGACCACACAGGGAGGGAGGAAAGGAGGACAGAGAGACCCAGCCTACCTGTGATGCAGCCAGTAGGAATATGGAAATAAGACACCAGACTGCCTGCATCCGGCACACTGAAGTCAGTAAAGCAAATGTATCCCATTGTGCTGGGGAATGAGGTTAAGAGTCGGGGGCATGAGACCCCAGAGAGGTCCTGATTCAGTGGTTGAAGGCGAAATGTAGAGTGTGGTGCGCGGCAGACCCTGACCTCCTTTCGGCAAGACAGCCCACCACACGCACACCCAGCCAGCTCAACAGAAAGAAGTCCACAGTGCCCACACATCAGGGCCAATGTCCAAGCTGCTGGCTTGATGGTGTCACACTCCATGGGGATGCCAGATCTGCTCTGGACTGTTTCAGTGTGAACCTCACCGGTGTGCCTGTGGCCTGGCTGCCTCCTCAGTCCTGACATTGAGCTCTACCTCTCCAACCTGACCTCCAACTTCTCTTCCAAAGTCCTCTTCCTACTGCAGGGCTGGCATGGCCCTTCGTGGAGGACTCTCATATCCTGCCAGACTCGAAGGGTGGGGGAGATCACACCCAGTAGGGAGAGGTCAAGGAAGCCTTCATAGGGAGGCTTGGGCCCTACCAGGCAGAGGGTGATGAGTGCAGAGCACAGAGGTGGCCTGTGTGGAGGGTCTGCACCTACCACTCTGCCACTGTGGATTCCAGGATGCCCTGGACGTAGAATGAAGCAATCCCGAGAAGAGCCTCGGGCTACTGTCTCTCCCTATTCAGAGCTCCCGAGGCTCTGGGCAGGCTCTGGGCAGGAGACAGGCGTTGGGTGAGCTCAAAGCAGGACCACACACAGCACGGAGCCACAAGCAGCACAGTGTTGTTCAGCGGGGCTGAGTTTTGTTCCAGAAATGAGTATTGCTGACCATAAAATCCTTGTAAACGTGCAATTTTTTTGAAAATTGAGAATGAGATGCTATTCTGCTACAGGCTGGTCTAATGGGCAGAGCTAAGAGCCAAGACATACATGGGAAGAAATAAAGAACAGCACGAAGTACATGCACAGACTAGGGCTGACTAAAACTCCAGACTATTTCCTTCTGGTGAGCATAAGTCTCCCCAGTCCCAGCCCCCAGGCCTGGCTCTGTTAGCAGGAAGGACCGGGACTGGTGGCTTACAGCTCTGTTTCCTTGCAGCCCGAGCCCGGCATCACTCTCCACTGTCCCACACACCACACCACCTCAGTGCCCAGCAGAGGCCATTCACAAGCAACAACTGCTTCGGGTGGGAAGGAGGGAAGGACATCCTAAGTCAGGCCTTCCTCGCCTCAAAGCCGTCTACTGAAAGTCAACAGACCTGCCTTCAGAGCTGCCCTTTCCCCATTCAGTTCATCCTTCACACCTCTGAAACGCAGCCCTAACCAGGTCATTCGCCTGCTTATAAACTGCCCGTCCTCGAGGGTCACTGTCCCTCTTTCCCCACACCCTGCACAAGTTCTGCCTTAGCAGCATCTACTGCTCCCCAGGACCAGCCAGCCAGCCTCGCCACCGCTTTTGCCCAGTGTGCCTTTGTGCTGTGTTTCTGTATGAGATGGGGCTGGGAGAAGAGAATGTGCTTCACTCATCTTGGATTTTGTAAAAGATCCCTTTACTTGGATGTAGTAAAGAGAATCATGAGGACCAAAGAAGAGGAGGCAGGAGAAAAGTAGCCTGGAGACTTGGGACACACATGGAAAGTGTCCACAGACACCATCTGTACCAGCAAGGATGAGGAATCACTGATTCTCTTGGGCCACACATACGCTTTATTCTTTGTGCAGGTGTTTAGTTGCCATTAGAAAAATACGCATTAAAATAACATCTGGGGACTCAATGACCTAGGGTAGAGTCAGCCTCCCCAAGTGATGGAAAGGTGCTGCTTTGTAAACACATGCCCTAGGCTGTGCTAACAGCCTGGCAGGTAGCAACAGGTGAGCTCAGGGTCAGCAAGGCCCAGTTCTGGCCCCCTCGCTCCTTGTAATACAGCAGAATGAAGCGAGGCTCATCTGTTTCTGGGGCAATGAAGATGCCACACACAGCCTGCAGTTATGAATGACTCTTATAACAACAAGATGACATCTGTGCTTGGATTTTTAAGATGCATCATTGCATGTTTATTAAACTATTGCTCCATCATATTTATTTGGCTACAAAACAACTCCCAGCCCATACTTCCAAAAGTGGTTTATTAAAAACTAAGCCTCGAACATTAATACTCAAAAGCACCCTTGAGAATCAATAATAATGCTGCAGATAAAATGAAAGGGAATCAAAGCAGTAAGTCTTGGTGGGGCTGTGGCTTCCTTTCAACACTTCTTGCACATTTAGGCAGCTGGAGTGGGGAAGAGCCCTAAGGATTCATGGCACCCCAAACACCTGACTTCCTGTCTAAAATGTGGGGGTGATGGCAGGGATGCGGCTGTCTTATAGCCACCTAGATCTATTCAAGGGGCCAAGGGGAGGCCCAGCGAGGGGTCTGTAATTTCTCTAATCAAGAGTCCTTAGCTGATACTCTATGCTGGTCTGGTCTCAGCATCCATCCTGGACAGACTCTGCCCTACCCCTGACATCAGGCTGAGTCCTGCTCCTGCTCAAGAACAAGCCTGAAATCCTACCACAGTGGTCTGTGGAACCAGCAAGCCTATGAGGCTGCAGAACTACAGTGTGTCCCCGCCGGGGGCCAGTGTGGGTGACCAGGCCTGCAGATAGGCCTTTCTAGCCCCAGGGCACCTCTGACACAGGCTCTCTTCCGGCGCCCTCTTAAATCTTCAAGCCTTCCCCTGGGTGCCCACGCACATGGGGCCCATTCAGCAAGCAGTAACATGGTCACCTCCAGAGAGAAACAACAGGAAGACTCGGAGAAGAATCGCAAGATTTGGAAGAGACTCCAAACCATCCTATGAAGATCCATGGATATTTGGGGGCTGTCTCCTTATCTGAGATATGCAAAGGCTGACCTGGGTCAAGGGAGCCCAGGTGACTATGCAACTACAGAGAATTCCCAGGGGACATTTCTCAGTTTAGTCCTCCAAGGCAGTCACTGAGGCGCCAGAAAACAGCTCACCTGCTCAGCCCCTCCTGTCGGGAGAGCAAGGCCTGGGGGTCAGCACTCACCTGTTGAGTTCTTGTACATTGTTGGTGCGGGCAGCTTCCATCAGCGCTGCATCTGGGGAGAGAGGGGCACTGGTCAGATCCCTGGCCAGGACCTACCCCTTGGGGCTGCTGGAAGGGCCCACTAAGCAATGGAAGTACTTCCGAAACATGGGCTTTACCAAGGGAACCAAAGTCAAAAGGAGGCTGACTGTCCCCTACCCATGTGGTACCCACTGTTAGCCTGCCTCCTGTCCTTTCTCTACCAGAACTCAAGCTCTCCGCTCCTCTCCCTGTACAGGGACACAGGTGAAGTACTGGTGCCTCCTCTCACCTGCGGTGAACACCCACTGTGCAGTTCCCCAGCTTGTCATAAGCTTCAAAGCTCTGTGCACGTTTTATCTTAACTATTAACCATCCGCAACCTGGTCCCACGCTCTTCGATTCTACTTCTTTAGCCTGGTTTTAGCTTGGTTTTGAATCCTGATATCATAGGTCACAACCCCAAAGGGAAGGAAAGGGTAGAGTGCAGTAGGCAGCAGTATGGACCTCTCTAAGAACAGGGCCACCTTCAACCAAGAGTTAAGACCTTCCTGGCTCCAATGCACTCTGCCACCTACTCACCACGTGACTGTGGTGGCCCTTCCCCTCTCAACCACTGCTTCCTGGACTATCCAATAGACAACAGCCCTTGCTCTGCCAGATTAACAAGAATTCTGAAGAGATGAAATGCTGGCTGAAAAACCTGCAAATTCCCCAGTCCCAGGCACAGAGAAGGGAGACCCACAGCAGAGGAATTACCAAGCCTAGCAGAAGATCAACACTGTCTGCCTTTTTTGGCCTAGGCAGCTGGTCTGTTGGCACCACCTTGTGGCTACAAAGAAAAACTGCCAGATTTGGAAAAACAATGTCAACAGCAAGAGCACAATTCTTTCATAGTTGAATACCAAGTGACCATGATGTCCTCTGTGTCCAGTTTGGTTCTGAGCTATACTGTTGGATACTGGACTGACTGTACCCCAGCCTGGCTCCAGGGAGCTCTCAGTCCAGCTACAAGACTCATGCAGTGAGACATGAGAGAAGGCACTGGTGCTAAGGGCTGGCAGTCCCAACGACACTTGCTCACACCAATGCCACCTGCTAACACCCAGCCTCCCGAGTCTCAGTTTCCCTATCTTCACAACAGGGATAAGACACCACCATGAAAATGAAAACCAGTTCTGTTCAGATGTTGGTGCCTCCACTTCGCCTCCTGTTGGACCTCACGGCCCAGCCTTCCCTACTTGCTTTACCAACTGCTCTCCCAGCGCACATTCTCAGACAGCTCCAGCTGCAAAGGGACCACGCTTCCTCTCAGATCGCTTGACCCGTTCTCCACAGACTGCAGATAAAAGTGGCTTCTGAAGGTCCTGGAGTAAGGAATGAGCTGACATTAAACCAGGGCCTCGTGGTTCCTGAAGGGTCAAGTCGGGGCACAGGTTAGCTTGAAGTCAGAGGGTTAGAACCAGTCATGATGACTTTGGTTACTGTTTATGTTGGGAAATATGCCCTGGTCTTCTTACTAAAATTCACATGTTATAAAGAAAGCTCAGCCTGGGGTCCCCAGGAGTCTTAAGCAAGACTTGG
>RJWT010006879.1:0-28350 GCA_004365215.1 Cuniculus paca | reverse complement strand
CACTGTGGAAGGAGAACCCTCTCTGAATTATTTCTCGTCAGATTGCACCTCAGCAGCAGCCCATGTTACTTGATAAAGAAAATCTTCGGCAGACTTGGCGTGATCAGAAAATGTACTTCATTATACTCAAGGTTTTGCAGTTGTTACAGCCATTATCAATAAATAACATTCAGATAGAGAACAAACTCTGAGAGTTGAAATAATTTATGCTAGGTGGCGTGTGAATTTGGGCCTGCATTGGAACTAGAAATTTCTGACTCCTAGTTTGGTGTCCTTTGACCTTCACTGTACTTCCTTCACTAGTCAGTCTTAACTAGTTAAGAGAAAAGAAACATGTAACATGAAAATGAACACTGAGCTGTTTCATACATAGTAGTTCCTCTCAATGGCTGCCCCTCTGCTTTCAAAAATCACAGTTACTGAATTATAGGGGACTCATTCCTTATGAGTCGTTGCTATTGCTCTTCCAATACAGTTTCTGAAATTGCAGATTTCAAATGGTATGGCTAGAAGTTGAGGGAGTTATATTTAGATATTAGACAATTTTCAGATAAGAATTTCATGAACTAAGTCTATTTTCCATTCCCAGAGGTCAAATCTTCTTTTGGACTAAAATGATAGTCATATGAAATTAAGAATATTTTAAAATTCCATTTGCTACCCATCCATGCCAACGGGATGAGTTGGACAGCTCAAGCTATCTGTCTAACGGAAATGAATTAGGGCCAAAATAAACTGTTAGAATGAGGCTAAATTTAGCTTTGCAACAAAGCAGATGTAAATCTCAGTGGGTTTCTCACCATCAGCTAATAAAATAACAAAACATCTGTGTCCCACAGACGTATATTAAAAGGTTCAAGATAGGGCAAAGTTTGTAACCTGTTTCCTCTAAGCTGCAAGTCTGAGATCAGTTCCAGTAAAAGGTGAAGGTTACTTTAAGAAATCTGACCTGGTTCACACTGGGTACAAAAAGCGTTCCCAAGCAAAACTTTTGCTCACTGGCTTTGGAAAAGCATAGTTGTGTGCAAATCAGAGAACATGAAAGTCTCTGGTGACTCTGTTGTCACCTCAGATGCTCTAGGGAGTGTAACAAGTGCCAGGGTAGAAAGAATAATTTTCCTTCCCAATTCTCTTTTTCCTGCATAGTAAAATATTTGCATAAAGTGACTCAGTCACAAAGCAAACTGATTGTTATTATGAAATCTTACATTCTTCCACAGTGATAGGGGTGGGGGAGAAAATAAAGCAAAGAGGAAGGTCATTCCTATTTTGCAAACAAACAAAAAAATTACCCTTTTTCCCCTTTAAGCTTCTCCTATGGAATGATTGTGAATTTGCTGCTGTTAGCAAATTATGTTTCAGTTATGACTTTAGGGCTTGCATTTTAAGAAAGAATCCTTGTTCTGATTCCTTATTTTCCCTGTTAACATTTGTAAAACAATTGCATAAAATAGCTTTTAAAAAAATCTTTCCAGAGTTCTCTGCCAAAAATCTCCAAGGGAGTTTTCCCACTGTTGTTTTCCTGCAGATCTTTCTGCAGTTACCCAGTGGCTCCACGGCAGGGTTACGTGTCCAGGGAGACATACTGTGGTTTGGGGAAATGCAGTCATATGAGGCATTTATATTACAATAAATATAATATACACCACATTGTTTCTATAGAGTAACTGTATAACAGAAATATGTCAGTAAGAGTATAAACATAATTATCCAAAATTTCATCACAAAGAGAATTTTAATGTTAATCTAGGAGCAAGTATTTTAGAACAGAATAGAAAAATATACTATACATATATGTGTGTGCGTGTGTGTAGTGTTAATTTAAACTTTGATAAAATGTACAACAAACTCTGAGCTGTGATCAGAATAATAACCTGTGTTTTACACTCTTTCAAAAGTAAAGAATATCCTCACTCAGTCCTCAGAGGAATGGAGGAATTGTGCTACCAGTACCCATACTACTGCTGACAAATGCACTCACTTTGGGCTTTGACCTCAAGGGCAGTGTCTCTGACCTATCAACTAAGGAAGCAGTCTCAGTTGGGACAATCACAAGCCCAAAGGAAGGCCACACCTGTTCTTCTAGAGAAAAACAGATGATGAATGACACGATGGACTTTCTCCCATAGCCATTGTCTTTTTTCCCCCTGGCATAATTATTCAGATATAGGCGGTCCCCAACTTCTAAGTTCACGAAGTTCATTTATCAAGAGAACGGTTGGAACTCAGAACATAATATCCCGTAGGATCAGCGTGGTGCTCATGGTGACTAAGGTTGATGTCTTTTTCTTCTGCCCGAATCCCTCTTTTCTGTTGCAGAGAGAAGCCCCCGTCTGCCTTCCACCACATGGCTCCCCTAGACTGTCTCCGTGCCCCTAGGCTTAGCTGCTAAGTCCAGGTTCAGTGACTACTCAAAGGAGTAATGCAGTTCTGGTGGGGGCAGCCATAGTATTTCCCCCTGAACATAATGGTTTAGCCAAGTGGTTGGCAGGTGATTTAGGTTTAAGGGAGTTGGGACTATGGGAAAAGCCCCAGTTTGCCTGGTCTGAAGCTGTGAAGCTATGAATCCATTATGTCATTGTGTAGATATACTAGATTATCATAGGAAGAATGAAACTCATAGGCCAAGAGAAGCAGAGAGTTGAGAGAAGAGAGGGGGAGAGTGCTGACAAAATGTGGTCCAAGCTTTTCATTACCTGAGGACTACAGTGGGTTGGAATCCTGTTTCCCAAGTTTAGCTATTTTCTCTCTTTGAGTGTAGATGACCCCCAGTAATCTTAAAACAAAACCAAGTAAAATCTGTCTACTCCATAATCTTTCACTTATATCTGTTTCAATTGTATTTCTGTTTCTTAGGATGAAGCATCCTACTTAAAATGGTGTCTCAGTTTTGAATAGTTTCTTAAGCTAGAACTGAGAAGCTTATTTTGTCCACAGTATAAGAAAGTCAACCAGTAGTACGGCATGGAGGACCCTCTTCTTCCTTGTTCCTTGTATCTGCTATCAGCAAAGATTCAGTGAGACCTAATAACCTAAAGTGAAAAAGTTCAGGTCCAGGATTGTGAAGTAGGTATTGCTCTTTCTCTTGCTGTAACTAGAAGATCTGTTTTTCTGAGAAGGAAACATAAAGATTCACAGAACTCTTTCCATTATCTGGACCATCGATCCTAGTAAATGGCACAGAAAGACGTCCAATAATGTGCTGGCTATCTATACATAACTATAGCACGTATGGGAGGCCATGTAAGATAGTGAGGGAGATGGTCATGGCTTTAATCATCAGAGGAAGGGCAGCTCCCCCTGAGGACTGAGTGAGGCTATTCTGAGTGAAAAAGAGTATACCTGTGTACTCATTTGGACTTTTTTGTTTCTTAACAGCTGAGGCACTGCAATACTGCAAAATTTTAAGAATATTGCTCAAGATAGCAATTACATTGTGCTGAAGTTAGTGATATCTAACCCATATTTCTTAGATTAGTTCATGTTGGATGAAAGCATTCCTTATTTCTTGAAAATGATTCATCCTTCTAGGATAATTTTTGTCACACTGTACAGCAGATAAGTTGTATTATTTTCAAGTTACAAATGTTTATCTTATGTTTGTGATCTGTCATTCCAGAGTCCTCCCAGAAACACACACACACACACACACACACACACACACACGCTTCCACTCCTCTTTATAGCCATAGTCTCCATGTTTCCTATTATAACCACATTTAACCAAATACACCTGTGCATATTTGGTGAGAAGTGAGGGGAAGTTAAGAGAACAATATGCCTTTTATCCATTTGTTCCTCCCACACTTTTTCTAATTCTCCATCGAGGGGGTTGGTTTATCTTAGTTTCTTTGTTAGGCGGATCCACTTATTTAATAAGTACTATTAAGTCTGTATTATGGTTAGACACTATGTTAAACTCTAAGAACTCAAGAATTAATAGGGTTTAGTTCCTGGCAGTAAGTTCTCAGACCAAGGGAGAGGCTGCCATGTAAGCCGATAACATTAAGAGTTAGCATAGATGAATTGAATGTACAGAGGAAGGGCAGCTCACTCTGCCTTAAGAGGTAAAGGAGGTGATGATAAATAGAAGCACCAAATAATGTGACAAATTCACAGTTAAATATGTCCATAATAACACTAAGTTTATTGGCTAAAATATTTTCAAATTTAGTAAAAAGGAAAGAAAGTGCTCCAGTTACAAAAGCACATCTAAAACAGAAGCATGTTGAGAAGGTAAAAGGAAAAATATAAAGAAGTTACCCTAGACAAATCACCAAAGAGAAATTAGTGAAATTACAGAACTATTAGGAAAAGCATTTTAAGGTAGAAACATACATGTAAAATCATAACCACATGACTGCAGAAAGGACAACTTACTAAAAATATATAAATTGTTTTGCAATTAATAATAAATCTTCAAACTGATAAGACAAAATGTGATAGAAACACAAGAAGGAAAAAATACATCAATGCCATGACAGAATTAAACTGTCACTGAGTAAATGATCAAGAAAGGGAAAATATTTATTTGTGTATATCTATCCATATTAAATTACCACTATGAAAACGTTCTTGACAAAATTAAAACTGGCAATTAGTTTTGTAAGGTTCAGTCTAATACGTAAAAAAAGAAATCTATCATTTTAAGAGTATGCATTCTTTTCAAGCACTTAGGATAATCAAATGATTGTCAACTGATAAAAGAGTATAGTAAGATTTTAACTGGCTATAAAGAAACATAAAATTAACTGCTAATTATACCTTATAAAGAAAAGGCAAAATCTAAAAAATATAACAAAAGAGACATCCATTTCTCAATGTTAACCAATAAATAAATAAATAAACAAATAAACAAAAATCTATGTCCTAACAGAACATACATAAGACTGTTGATGTCAGCATATTTAATTGAAGAATTAAATAATACATTTATAAGTAAATAGAATTAATGTCAAGACACTTTAATGGTAAGAACATTAAAAGTTATAAGGATATCAGGCCTATAAATCCAACAAAATACCAACATAATTTAAAAGGGATTTTTAAATGCATTTTGATAAATTAAGCATAACTATTATTTAGAAGAGAAAATGCTTAAAAATAGCTGGGTCATTTCTTTGGAAAAGGTATGTAGGGTACATTTCCCTATGAGATATCAAAAAATGAAGCAAGGAAACACAATAAACGACAGGGTTTTGGCAAGGAGTATGAAGCCAGATCAATGGAAAAAAATGCATCCCAAAACAGCAATGTTTAAGAGGATGTTCAGATGTGATGTGATTTAACCATTAGAGTAATAATAGATAATTATTTTAAATATCTTTTGACAGAAAAACTCAAAACTATAAAAATTCAGGTCTTTGTAAAGTTATTCATAGGTCAGAAATACCCCACCTCTTGTTTGATTTGGCTTTCGGCAATGAAAAATGCTTTTCACAGGAGCATAAGCTTTCAAGAATAACCAAGAACCCTCTGAAAAAGTGTTACCAACAAGGTATAATTCTCATATCAATATATTAACTCATCACAAGAGTCCAGAAATCACCTAAAGATCATGTTGTATGTAATCATTGCTAAATATATTGTATACCAACTATGTGCTAGACGGACATCTAAGTTTTTTATAGGTACTTTCATTTAAGCTTTCAACCAACTACATGACAGATACTTACGACTATCCTCCTTTTATACTATCCTCCATTTTATAAATGGAGGCAAAATTTTGAAGAAAGAAAAATTGGGTTGAATACATAGTGATAGAATAACTGATTCAGCTATCTATGGCTTTATACTAAAATAAATTCTCATGCATCAAATGTGTAAATGCAAACAAATGATACAACTTTGAAAGTATTACAGGGTGACAGTGACTTTCTAAGGAAGACAAAGCCTGTTGCTTTACAAAATTATTAAATGATGCATAGTGAGTAATGTTAGGATGGCAGCTAAAGTATGATGTAGAGTCAAGGAAAAAACTTCAGCTTTTTAAGTTTTGTATGTAGTGTAGGGTCCAAGGTATTTGCCTGTGTGTATGAATAGATTTGGGCTGGGATTAGATTTGGTCATGGACGAAAAGACAGATAGAGTCTAAAATTAAAGTTCAGCTTGGAAATTATACTTGTGCGATGATGTAAAAGGTTGGGTGATTCTTTTTAGCAGTGTTTAGTTATATGAGAGAGGAGATAAACATGTAGGGGTGACAGCGATGTGTAGGTGTAGCAGAAGGAAGGGAGGAAACGGAAACTGGAGTTCTGGGGAAAGGGCATTTCCTCAGGGTTCCCTGGGACCCAGCCTGGGTAGAATGAAGGGTTCAGTGAGGACTGAGAGATAAGAAAGAATAAAACAAAGGAAGCTGAAAAATGTAATAGCAGGGGTGATGAAAATTAGAATAGAGATTCAAGAAATTCTGAGGAGTGGAAATGGGTAGAAATTGGAAAGAAGTGAATGTGGGTTGAAGAGGAGAAAAACATCTAACATGACTTCTGTGTTATTTTGCTGCAAAACCAGGTAAATTTATAAGTTAGGGGATTTGGAAGGGGCAGTGGAATTAGGAGTAAAAGAACAAATTCGATTATAAACAAACTGATCGATTCAGTAGCAGACAAACTGAGTTAAGGTTCTTCTGGTCATCTAGTTGACCATATTTAATAGGCAGTCGTATGTGTCAATTACAGTAGCTACCTTTATCTTTGGTCTTGCTTTCCTGTGGTTTCAGCCACCTATAGTCAACTGTGGTTGAAAAATCTCAGAAACAAACAATTCCTAAAATTCATGTAACTTATTACAACATGCTTACTCTAATTGTTACGTTGTATTGTTAGTTATAGTTAATCTCCCACTGTGTCTAATTCATAAATTCAACTTCATCATGGGTGTGTACATACAAGAAGGAGCATAGTCTATATAGGATTCAGTGCTATTCTCAGTTTCTTCAAGCCTCCACTGGAGGTCTTGGAAGGTATGCCTGGCAGATAGGAGGAGGTTACCATATAGGTCCAATTGTGTCTTAGTTCAAGTCCTCTAATCTAAGGTGAACATTCATGTATAAAGAAATTTTTTCAAAATTCTACCTTTAAGAGTAGCAGAAGCTTAATAGGGAAGGGAAAATCAAGCAAGGAAAAAGCTCAGCCTCTTGCATCATCCAAGGAGTCTGGAGAATAAATGATGCTACAAATCTGGTCCTGCTCAAAGGGAAGCACCTGGACTTTTACATCATTGCATCAGTCATTATTTATGTTCTGCCCAGGGTCCTCCTTTTCAGGCACTCAAGGCTGGTGTCTTGTCCAGGCAGAGAGGCCCGAGTGGCCCACTTGCTTGTGAAGACAGCTACAAGAACAAGGTTGACAAAACCAGGTAGTGGAGCCACTGAACCAGGCAAAAGCATTCTGGAAGAGCTAATTGGAGCATGGATCATCCAGAGAGATGCCTTGCTTTATGATTTACCCACTGGTGGTAAAAATGACAGCAAAGCAAATGAGGGCCTAAAGTGGAAAGGTAAAGAACGGAGAAATGATGTTTGAGAATCTTTGACTGCTGAAGGAAGAAAGGCTTTTGAAGAAGCCTGAGAATTGATGTGATGCGTCCAGGAAAGCCGGAAGAGTAGCAGCACCCGGGAACCTCAGGGCGAAATCCTCAGCGGCCACTGCTTGTTCCGTTTATGATTTTTCGCATATTCACACTGTGTTCTGAAGGAGCCTCTCGCCAGGGTACAGTGGGCGGCACTGCCAGAGAGGCACAGCTGCCCCTGGGAGGGAACCACCTCAGCCCTGCTCACTTGCCACAGAGACTCCCACTCCCCAAAAAACCCCAGCAGACCTCCATAGCAGGGAGATTGGCTCAGCCTCTTTAAACACAGGCAGCCTTCAGAGAGCTCAGAGTCTTCCTGACCAAGAGCAGAGTGTTTTTAATTAGGCAACCTAGAAGACATCAATGGATGATACAGCACAAACTTTCTAAAGGGTCAAAGGGAAATCGCCTGGGGGCTGGCAAGAGCCTTGGTCATATTTACATAAAAAACTGGGTGAATCAGACTGTGGTCTAATTCCCAAACAGGAAATGAAGCTATAGGAATTAAGCGTGACTCAGGAACCAATCTACCACCTACATACCTGGCAGGAAGAGAGAAAGACCGGATAAGGGTTAGGAACAGAGTAGGGGGGGCACAGTGAGAGAGGACTGAGACAGAGAGAGGCAGAGAGAGCTGACAGAGACAGAGAGAGACAGAGAGAGAAGACAAGGACAGAGAAAAGCTGGGAAGCTGGACTAGCAGGAGGAATGGGTGGAGCTTCTCGCTGTACAGAAATAAGCGCTCTGGTGCTGGAGAATATGACGCTTCACTATCTACATTCTCTTATTCCCTTCAAACCTGCCACCCTCTTTCTTTAAAGGACAAAATTTGCCAGGTCGATTGCTATCGCTATTTATTATACAATTAATTATTACTTAGAGATAATATATGCTTATTTTGAAAGATGGTACAACCTTAAAATTCATTGTAAAACATATTCTTATAAATAAATAGATATATACATGTGCAAAAGTATTGATTTAAAATTACACTCTGCTTTGTATGTTGACATACAAATATGATTTTAAAAACTCAATTTTATGGCTAAGTAGTGTTGCTTGGTACAAATACCACATTTTCTTGAACTGCTGATGGCAGGGTGATTTTTTTTCTAGCTTCCTATTTTAAACTCAATACACCAAATAGCCACCTAGTAGCAGGTAGGTAGTTGGCATTCTGGGGCACCCCCGGGTGCTAGTTGCACTTGAATTTCTGGGCATTTACAGAGAATGCATCACTGGATGATGACAGAGTAATGGGTAGCTACAGGAGAAAGCAATGTATCCAGATATAATACATCAAGTCAAGTTATAATAAGAAATTATTCCCCGATTTTATAAAAATGTTGAAATCCTAGTATGCTCTTCCAATATGATCACTGCTCCCCCTCAAGGACTGGGGATTGAATACAGGGCCATCACACTGAGTAGCATCCACGGCCCTTTTCGTTTTATTTACTTTTTATTTTGAGACAAAATCTCATTAAGTTGCTAAATTGCTCTGTCTGGGATTAAATTCGTGATCCTCCTACCTCAGTCTTTCAGAATACGAGGATTACGTACATGCATCACCACACTTGGCTGATTATCGGTGTTCGGAGTTCCTGGGAAATCATAGAGTCCTAGTGGGCCACTTCTGTGGCCACCAGAGCTTATTCTCTTCTTTAACCTATTATTGAATTTGGACAACGAAAAAATGCAAAATATGCTCCTCGATTAGAAGAAGATGCAATCTAACTGAGAATAC
Organism: Cuniculus paca; assembly: GCA_004365215.1. Classification (NCBI taxonomy): domain Eukaryota; kingdom Metazoa; phylum Chordata; class Mammalia; order Rodentia; family Cuniculidae; genus Cuniculus; species Cuniculus paca. The sequence goes on along the minus strand of RJWT010006879.1, from coordinate 19,034 downwards.
CAACAAGTTAGGAAAAAATTAAAAAATTAAAACCTCCTCTATCCTGGAAGACATTCTTAATGTCCTGATGTTCTTAACCTCTTTTCAACCACTATCTTTATATCCCACTTTTAGGACTTGCTCAGACATATCCATACTTTGAGGCAAAATGGTTCCCCATGCCGGTGAACATGGATTCTATTTTACTTGCAAAAATCTCTTCATTGTCTTTCTCTTACCTGTTCATTTCATTTCATTTTTTTTTAAAATACTGATCTCCAGTTCCCAAAGCCATAAATTTCATTTTCTCAATTCTTGTAACTCATGGCAAGCTCCATTCCTTCTCCCATCCAAGCACTAACCCTGCTTAGCTTCTGAGAAGAGACAAATCAGGGCAGTCTAGGCTTAGACTAGCTTAGTTACCTTTTAAATTTCCGACCCTAGATCTTAAATCAGTCATCCCATATCTCTTCCATGAATATCCTAGCATTCTTGTTTTCTTTGATATTGAACATATTAATCTATAATGATACCCAGAGTGTTCTTTGTTTGGAAAGAAAATCTCAAATCAAGGATAATATGCTCTTACAAATGCTTTTTAGAAAAGCATTTCTTTTCCACCTCTGTTCCCTTCTCTTTGGAGGGGTCATATGAAATTGTGATGCTTGAATTTGCAAAGAGCCATTCTCCTCCTTTTAGGGAGTTGTGTAGAAACTTTCAAAGATAGCAGATCTCTACTTTGATATTAATAGAGCTCTTCAACCCATGCTAGAACCGTCTGCTTCTTGACTTACGATGTGGGATAAATGATTGCCTTGAAATTACTGTGAGTTGGGAATTACACAACTTATACACAATAATATCCTAAAGGATACAATTCTTATGTCGTAACCTTATCACTGCTTCTTGATCTCAGCAGATGACATCACCTTCCACTTTACTAACAAGACCAAAATCTACAAGGGCTTGGTTGAATCATTATTCATTCTATCCTTCCTCTTTCCTGTTTAATAAGACAAAGTGCTCTTAGCAATATTAATGTATTTATCTGTTAGAGTTTCTCATCGTGTTCCCAGTTTAGGACATTGCTCCATCAATCCTTTATTTCACCTGAACCTTTAATCTTTTTATTTGCCCAGTAGGGATTTCCATTCTTGGGTTATATGGACAGCCAAATAGAGGACATCAAACATGGTCTGTGTATACCAAACATCATGTGTATAAGGTCAATGACTATTTATTAGTCACATCCACTCACAACCCTGTGCCACCCACCCATGCTGCACAAGCCATAATAAACTAATAGGGACTGTGAGTGGCAGACTTTTTAGTACCAAAGGGATAAGAATTTCTTGGTTTCTGTGGGAGTAACATGATGAATGACTTGTTTAGATAATTTTGTGGAGGAGCAAGAAACTGAACCTTGCTACTTAAAGATAAGCACGAACTTGACCTATGCTTGGTCCCCAGGATCAGGAGAATGTTTAAATCTTTAGTGTGCCCCAAAAGCCCATGCTTCGATAGGCCATGACATTATCGGAGGTGGTAAAACTTTTAGGAAATAGATCCTAAAGGAAGGAAGTTAGGTCATGGGGGATATTGAAGGTGATACTGGGAAGGTGATGCTGGGCCCTCCTCCAGTTCTTTCCCTCTTTGCTTGCTGGTCACTATGAGATGACAGACTTTCTCTTTAAGAATCACATCTTTATCTTATTTCCCATTGTAAGTTTTTCTAATTTAATAGATGCAACATGCTCTGAGATTTCTTTTTAAAGCTTAGTTACAGGTGTCATAGGTACTTTCTCGTCATCCAGACACAATACCCACAATTTAAGAGAGGAAAGGTTTGTTTTGTCTCGTGTTGTAGAGGTTTCAGTCCACTGTTGGCTGACTTCAAGCTGGAGTAGCATGGCAGAGGAGAAACAGTGCATAGCATGGCAGGCAGGAAGCAGCAGCCATCAAGGGGGGAGGAGGGATATATACCTTTAGGCCACGCCCCCAGTGACTTAACTCTTCCCACCAGGCTTCACCTCCCTGCATCACACCCAGCTGTAAACCCATCATCAGATTAATCCAGTTCCACGCACCCATGATCCAGTCACTTTCCAAAAGCCCCATCTCTGAGCACATGAGGTTTTGTGGGGACATCTGGATATAATCCATAACAAGAGATTTCCTAAGGTTTTCTTCTGCTTCTTTCTGTAGTGGTGTTCCATACGATATGTTTATCCACTGAATATTTTTGTTTACTAATCTTCTGTTCTTAGAGATCATAGTTTTCTATTTTAAAGACTTGATTCTTTCAAATATTTTTTCAGGTCTCTTTGTAAATTAGTCAAACTCTACAGGTGGTGGAAAAATAGATTTCTTAGACCTTAATGTTGTCAGATCATATATCCAGGATTGGTGGTAGAAAGAGAAGGCTGTATTCCATTTGGACAAGTTTTCTTCAATGCTAAAAAGAATCTCTCATACATCTATTTGCAGCCTGAATATGACTTAGCCAGTGACCTCAACTCTACCTAACCTTATTATCTGTCTGTTGGAATGTTGCCTATATTTTACCTAGCTTATTCTTTACTTAGCAACTGAAAGGAGTGACTTCAAAAGAAGACTCCCTACTTCCCCAAGAAACCAGGGACATAGAAAATAGGCTTTTGCAACGATGTCCAATGACTCCTTCATTTATGGTGTTTTATTTTCTACACTAGAAGATGTTATTGTAGTCCTGCCAGGTAGTAAGTGCTATTTTCTTCAAGCAGCAGATTTCCTTCGCTGCTATGTGATGAACAGCAGGTTAGTTGATAATTCTGTCAATCCTATCTCAACTACAGGTGTATTTCCTATAGTATTCTTCAGTGCTATTTGGATTATTGCTCAATACATATGTTGATGGAATTATTTCCGTGTTCATCAAGTCAATACACATTCATTTCCCCATTATTCTAATTCCTTGTGATTTTCTTCAAAAGAAATTTCAATAGAGACAGTTAGGAGATGGTTCTCTTCATATTGAATATTTTAAACAAATAGCTGACATTCTTTCTCCTATCAGTAAATTGTTATTTAATTTGTAAGTCAAAGCTTCTAGCTACTTGAATCAATTTCTATTTGATGATGAAGTCATTACTTCTTACTTTGCCATCAGAGTAGGCTACTTTATGCTATGGTAATATTCCTGCAATCATGGTTTTAAAAGACTACAGTGTTCATTCACGCTATGTGAACTTGGTCAGTTGCCAGTGGCCTGTGTCACATCCTGTAGGCTCGGGCCTGTTCCCAACCTGAGGAAGACTGCTTAAAACTTCACCGTGGCAGAGGAACGAAGGGGACATTCTGACTGACTCTTAAAACTTTCAATGGAAAACAGCATGAATCACTTCCACTCACATGTCATTAACCTATACTAGTTGGGGAAACAGAATCTTTAATACACCACAAGGGAAAGAGGGAGGGAGGAAGGGAGGGAGCAAGGGAGGGAACTGGAATATTTATGAATAATTTAATAACTACCACATTTTCTATCCTTTGTAACCTTTAGCAGCAATGCCAGCCCAAACTTCTAAAAATGTCCTCTTTGTTTTCCACAACACAAAATACCAATGGCCTATCTTTCTGGTTCACTCACTGTTTATCATATTTTTCTCCAACTTCTTTGCTTTTGCAATGACCTAAGTGTGGCTGATCCTTAAATTTCATCCCTGTTCATTTTCCACTTTAGTTATTCTCTGCCCTTGAGTGACCCTACTGTTATATTCAAATAATCATATGCTCGCCTAATTTTCATTATTTTCTTACCATACATTTTCAGCCTTACTTGAGACAAAAGAATGAATAAAATAAAATCTTTGCCTTTGCAGAAATCCTAATTAGTTGGGAAGGCAAAGGCCAAACATTTTCACCAAAATGAACAGCATATTTAACAGGTGTGTGGTGTTTGTGATAAAAAGTTTGCAGTCCCAGTGAGTACAATAACTATGAAATTTGAACTCTGGCAATATTAAAAGTTATTCTTATAAAATTATACTTAAAATGTGAAAAATAATAACAGCACCTCCCAAAATTTGAGTAAAATCTTTTAATCACTTTCAGATAGAGTTCTCTGAATGAGTGTTCATATGTAAAAGCTCTGGAGGAAAAACAGAGAGTGTACCTGGGCCAGGGATACAGCTCAGTGGCACAGTGCCTGCCTGGCAAGTGCAAGATCCTGAATTCAATTCCTGCTTTAAAAAAAAAAAAAAAAGAAAAGAAAAGAAAAGAAAGAAAAAAAAATGTACGCAAGCAGGGGTGGGTGTTTTCTTGTTTAAAATGGCTTGCGGACATTTCCTCACTACAAAAACACTTCTCAACAGTAAATTTGAAACTGCTCATGCCATTGTTTAGTTTTGTCTTTATTTTCTTTAAGTTGATTAGAAAATGCAAAAAACATTTCCCAAGTTCTTGGAATTATCCACAAATAGTCCAACAGTCTTTCTAGTCATCTTTTCTTAGTAGAATACTATGTAGAGTTGTGTCTCAAAAATATTTATGAAATAAAATGAAATTATTTCCCCTGCTATGTAGGAGAATTGGCTTTTTATTCTAGTTATTACCTGGAACTCTAAAAAATACCCCATCCTCACAAAAGATTGGGAGACCAGGGTAGGAGGGGCTGGAGAGAGGGTAATCAATGGGTACTAAATTGTAGTTAGACAGGAGAAAATTCTGGTGTGTTAGTGCACAGTAGGGAAACTACAGATGACAATAATGTGCTGTATATTTCAAATAACGGGAGGGAGTCTGACTGTTTTCACCATAATTAAATGACTTTTGAGGAGATAGACATATTTGACCTAACTGAAATATTGCACAAGGTATACAGGTGTCAGAACATCACATAGTATCCCATAAATACATATGATGTTTATGTGTTTAGTAGCATTTCAAATAAACTTAAGAAAAAGCAATGTGGAATATACATAAGATTAATAGAAACATTTGAATGTGGCACTGGCTGTGTATGACCAAATTACTTTGCCTAGCTGTGGCTTGGTTTCTCAGCATTAGAATTTGAGCTATCAATCATTTCAAATCATAAAGAGATGGTAATAAGAAAATCTGAATTGGATAACACTTTACTTTTAGTACTATTAGATTTATATTTATTCAAATTGTTTAGAGTTTAACATCCTTAAAACTCTGTGTGTGTGTATGTGTGTAATATTTTGGAAATAGGAAATGAATGTACAATTGTTACAGTAAGTTTAGAGGGGTCAATCCTCATCATCCTAAGAAAAGCAGGCATCTAAGTATTGAAAAAAAAGAGGTAAAAACACATATTTCCCCCTAAAACTCAGTAAGTCTCTGACATTTCCCAAATTCAGTATAATGTGGCAGAGAGAAAAAGAGGTAAGAGAGAAAGAAATAATGCTGTTCATTTCAGAACATCTGGAGTCTCTGGATTGTATAATTTTATAAAACAAAGATCGGTTCGTTATAAACATCCCCTGAGACTTCTGGACAAGGCCTTTACAGGGAGGATCTACTATAAGATCATCTGAACTAGTAAGGAAGTCAGATTCAAGCCCCTTCTGAAATATAAAGAAAAGTATATATTTGGTGCACACAGATGACACTAAGAACGAATCTATGGTGATTAAACCTGTGAAGACCTGGTCATCCTCAATCGCAAGGTGAGAGTGATTGCCCATTCCCTGCTCTAAAGTGGAAGCCACACGTTTAGTACTTTGAGAAAAAAACCAGCAGGTGAGACCCTGAAAGACGCACGTGGGAGAGGGCATCTTAAGCACGTGTCACCCCCAGTCTTTGCAGATGTTCTCATTGGAAACATTCATTAAGGGAGTTATCCTCCGCGGATGACTACGCCACAAAGCTAATTGTCCATCAATCAAATGCCTGCCCTGATGTTTCTCTGCTAACTCCTGTTGGCACACGTGCTCATACATGAGCTCTGGGATGGTATTTCTTACACGAAATAGGAGTTTAACAGTTAAAGCGTACATTCAATTATTTTTCACTATTTTTGTCATTTTCAGGGGCCAGGCTACAGATGAAAGATGAGTTACCTTACAGAAGTGAGTCGATTTGCATAAGGAATAAAAGTGAAATGTAGCCAAGGATCAAACTAGTTGGTTTCATGACATGCTTTGGAAAATTCAACTCGACATAACTTGCATAGTTTTTTTGTTTTGTTTTGTTTTTGTTTTTTTCAAACCCTCTTTCAGTGCCTTCCTCACCTCTGAAGCGTGTGGTTTCTTTTCCTCACAGAATTTACGATTCTTTCCACTTACTATATTTCAGTTTGGGACGGACTTCTCAGCTCATTGTTTCTAAGGAAATGGCCAGGAAAGACCACGCATCAGCTTTTCAGAGTAAAAGTAATGAATGGACCCTCGAAATGAGCAGAAGTGTATAGCGCTACCCTCTGTCACACCACGGCCACGTGTTTGCCTTGTGCCTCATTTCCCACAACTGGAAGCTCCCAGCTGAATAATCATATCCAAACATGCTGAGCTAATTGAAGAAAGGTGCTATATAAACACAAGGTACTGTTATTATGGTCATTTTCCCAGACCTTGGGCTCCCCCACCCACTTCCTCTGCTTTTACAATGACCTGGAACGCGCAGCCTCCTCCAAGCGGATGCAGATTGCGAGCAATGCCTTTGGCGCCCCCAAGTGGTTTCCTCTGTAAAAATCATCTGAAGCAAGGAGTTTCGGGTCCTGACAGAAATGACTCTAGAACATGCCAGGTTAGAGGGGAAAAGATACACAGCAAAAACATACGGATAAATACTTCTTAAACAAATTTATTCCATGTGGAAAAATCCCAGGCATTGTTCGCTGTTACTCAAGCATAACATTAATATCTTTTCTAAGTGGGAAAGATACGATAAATGTTTTTCTTGATAACCTGACCACTCCACAAGTGGTAGTTAAGACGAATCTTTTTATCTCTAACTAGAGTCTCTGTTCCAGATGGACGAGGGTATGTGGAGGTACTTAGCAGACAGCCAGCACTTTCTAAAAGTATCCTGAATCTGTATCTCTTCTTAAATCCACTGTTCTCTGACGGAGTGAAGTCTGATGTTTCCTACCTGACCCAGAATTTTTAATTCCTGAAAGGAAAACATTCACACAATTAGGGATGTTAAGGGTTATCAATTGGTTTTACTAGTTGAGCACCTTTTGTGGAAGAAATGTTCCATAAAATGCTCCAATTTAAGCCATGAGAGTGAGTGCATTATGGTTTAGACTATATTGGGAGACTAAGCTTTGGCTATTTAGTTTACTTCTCGTTTTGCCCCAAACTTCTGACATATCTTTGGAGAACCCCAGTGTTCTACAGACCATGGTTTAAAACTTAGTGTACTAACTATTCCTATTGTTTATTTAAGCTCCAGTTAAAACGCTTGAGAATGTTATTAATTTACTTATGGGTACTCAAAAACATGCTTTTTCTATTCGCTAGTAAAACACTTCAGTCCTTATTTCTCCACTTCAGTCCTCAATCCATTCCCAGGGAAAGGAGGTAGAAATGATGAACTCTCAAAGTTCCTGTCTTTCCTCATACTTTTGAAACTTTATGAATCTATAAATAGTACTATTTATTGACCACATTGCTGAGAATCAGATACTCAACGTGATGCTGAATGTTGGCAGAATAAACAAGTTGGTTAATAATAATCCAGCAGACAAGAGGTTTGAAAGGAAGACTACTATGTCATAATATAACTGGATAATATTAAAAATATATGAGTGCTCAAATTTGCCTAAAAAAACCATCTGGATTTTTTAGCTGTTGAGAGGAAAAGGAGAACAGGTGTAGTAGAAGTCAGAGAAAACACAGAGTGAACTAATGTTCTCTGGTGAAGGAACACAAAAAATCCATCCCTTCTCATAACAAAGCCGATGCAACTCTTGAAGTGCCTTTGTTCTTCTTTTTTGCTCCATGCTCTGAGAGGCTCACATGTTTTGTGGCTCAGGAAACGAGTGAAGTGAAAGAGCAGGGATCGTGGTTTCCCCTCCTGGACTTCCTGTCAGTTCAGCCGTAGGAGGAGCTGAGGACCTGGAAGTGGGGATGCAAGTGCGCTCCTGAAATCTGCCTCCAGGAGCTGGGCTCCTCCACTGAGAAAGAGACTTGCGGTTGATATAATGTGGAGGCCCAAACTAAGAAAGAACATGATAGCCTTAAAATGGTTCACCATATCTGTTCCAAAGAAAAGAAAAACAGGGCGTTCCCTATTGTCAAACACCTACAAAAGTATTTGAAAAGAATAACTCAATTATTTATTCACATAAAAAATATTTTACTATGCTTGGAATTAAAAATACATTGGAAATACATTTTAAAGACAAAAAGATATATAAATATTTTGAGGACGAAAGGAGGACGGACAATTATTGCTATTTGAAAATGATATACCTACCAGGAAAGTCAAGAAATTACTTTGGCAACCACTTAGAATTTAGAGATTCAATTAAAGTGATTCTAATAGTTATATATGGATAATACTAAACATACAAATACTAAATAATCTGAAAATAAGTATATGTTTTCTATTCTAAAAAAAGAGTTTACAGTGTAAAAGAGACAATATCCTACTCACAATATGAAGAAAATGAAAACTGTGAATAAAGCATGACAAGACATACTTTAGAGAAAAATTAGTAACCGTAACAATAGAAAATGCCTTACTAGGGACATATTTTTCTAAAACTTTGTAAGTTTGTTTCTTTGTCTCCGCCTGGTGGCTTCAGGTGATAAAATATTATTTCAACACAGTTATTAAGAATTCACTGTGAGCTGAGCTTGGTGGTGCAGGTCTGCAATCCCAGTTCTCCTGGAGGTGAGGGCCAGGATGGTTGCAAATTTGGGCCCAGAGTGGGCTAGTTAATGACTTAACAAGAACCCGTTTCAAAATACAACATAAAATGGCTTGGGGATATAGGAAAGAAGGAACAGGAAAGCCCTGGGTTCTACCCCCAGCACCATAAACAAGCAAATAGACAATCTGTGTCTCTGTCTAGGCCTCGGGCTGTGAGTTTTGGACTTAAAGTTGTTACTTTATGCTTAGATTGGCTACCACTTCAGATGCAAGTAGTTCTTTTCCTACCTTTAATAGATGTCAATTCTCACTGCCGTTTTTGTGTCTCTTGTCAAATCTTTGTTTAAGACACAAAGAACCCGGAAAAATTCCCTACAGGATCCCAAAAGCCAGTAACGGTTCTGTAGTATCCCATGGCTACAACAATGACAAGTCTCAGCGAGGAGGGGGAAGTCCTTTGTCATGTAGTTCAAACTTGCTTGAAAACTTCTCCACATTTTTCTTATACTTTTGTTTCCAAGAAATATCTCAAGATTAATGCATTTTTAAATTATGAAGTAGAATACTAATTTTGATTGCAGTAGACTTAGTGAGATAATTTGAGAAACTTTCATTTCATGTTACTCTATTTTCTTCCAGAAATTCCAATTGAGTTGTTCATGTATTCACTTATATTTTATAACCAAGTTTTTATATATCTTCACACTAAGAAACAGCAATTGTAGTTAAAGGTCATTTTTTTTTTCCAAATGAGGTCTATCTTTAAACCAGCTATTGCTAATATATAGAAAAGCTATGATTTGGGAACCTATTGTATGAAAATACAAGAAACCTACAAAAAAGTGTGTTTCATGTGGATATAGTTCAGTGAAATTTCAAAAGCTGAACGGATTCTTAAATCAGTATCCAGACCAAGAGATAAATTTTACCAACAGTTGACACCAAAATCATATGTATCTTGACATCTATTCATTTGGTTTGTACATGTAAATGTTGAAAAATTTGATTTGTCAAGAAAGCTCCCAAGTGGCTAATTGGGCCTAAATTTCAAATGGAATTGGTAATGCTTTGCTGCCCAGGGGTCACACATGTACTCTGTGTTCTTGGAAGAACCATAAATTGAACTCTATGAACCCTGCCCCACAGGTTCCTTTTCAGCTGCCAAGATAAGCAATCACCAGAAAGTCCCATCTTGCCGCTCAACTTGACCAAAGAGCTATGACCCGCAAGCAACCAATCAGGACTGAGCACATCCCACACACTTGCATCCTTCATTCATCTCTCAAATAAATACTCTGAGCTAAGAACTCTGGTTAAATTGATATCCCCAGATTCTCAGCTCTGTCTTCACAACCCAGGGAGATACTGGGTGACAGCTGAGTCTCCCTTCATTGCTTGCTGTGTCATGGAAAATCTCTTCAGTCTGACTCAGTGAAAGATCCCCCTCTATATTTCTCATGTTTCTGGGGTCACTGTCCTTTTTTGTCACATTTTGATGTTATTGTAAGGAAATTTATTCACTTCACTTTTGGATCATTGTTCTTTGGCTATGTAATCTGAATTAGTTTTATAGTGATATCCTTGACGATGACGGCTGATAATTTACAGACACTACTTCAGAGTAATACTAACTTCAATAGTGCGGGCACACCTCAGAGATATTTTGGGTTCAATTTCAGAGCAACAGACTAAAGTAAATATTGCAAGAAGCAAGTCATATACTTTTTTGTTTCCTAGTGCATATAAAAATTGGCAATATTATATAGAAATAACAGCATTGTATATAAAAATGTCCATACTTTAAAAATGCTTTATTAAAATGCTAATGGTTATCTACACCTTCATCAAGTTGTAATATTTTTGTTGGTAGAAGGTGTAGCCTCAGTGGTCGGGGTTATTGGCTGACCAGGGTGGCCGTTGCTGAAATTGGGGTGGTTATGGAAATTTCTTATGTAAGATAACAGTGAAATTTGCCACATTAATTGACTCTTTTTTTCTCTCTCACTAAAGATTTCTCTGCAGCATACAATGCTGTTTGTTAGCATTTTACCCAAAATAGGACTTTTTTCAAAGTTGGAGTGAGTCCCTTCAAATTCTGTATTTGCTTTATCAACTAAGTTTTTGAAACATTTGTTCGTTTTTTCAGTCTCAACAACATTTCCAGCATCTTCACCAGAGTAGAATCTATCTTAACTAACTTCATTCTTCTATGAAAAGTTATTCCTTATCCTTATTCTTAATTTTTTCCATGAGATTGCAGCAATTCAGTCAAATCCTCAGGCTCTACTTCTAATTCTAGTTTTCTTATGGTTCTATACTTCTACAGTTAATTTCTTCATCTGAGCCCTTCAAAGTCATCAATGAAGGTTGGAGCTAACTTTTTCCAAATTTCCGTTCATGTTGACACTTTGTTCTCCCATCAATCATACGTATTCTTAATGAATTCTAGAATGGTGGATTTTTAAAAGAGGATTTTCAATTTGTGTTGCCCACATGCTCTTTTTATATTTATGTGTGTTTTTCATTTTATGGCTGTTCTTTATGTTTTCATGTGTAATCAAATTGTCTAGCTTTATTGACTTTCACTCTGAAGGTCTCTCATTAGTATTTCTTGTAGCACACTACTACTTATAACAGTTACTCAGTTTCCATTTATTTGGGAGTGTTTAATTTCTCAAACATTTTTAAAAGATAGTTTTGTCAGATGTAGAATTCTTGATTGATGTCTGTTTCCTTCAGGACTTCCAATATTTCACCCCACTTTTTTCTTGGCCTCCACAGTTGCTGATGAAAGATAAGCAGGCATTTTCTTAGAAACCCTTTATGTACATCAGGAGTTGAAAAAGATTTAGCACTTTAAAATTCAGTTTTTCTCTTTCTTTTGAAAGTTTGACATTGATATTTCTAGATGTAGCTCTTTCTGAGTACATCTTTAGAATATTTTGAACTTCTTTGATGTTCACAGTAATGATTTTCATCAAACTTTAGAGATTTAGACTATTATTCCTTCCCCTATTCTTCCTACCCAATTCTTTCTATCATTTTCTTCTGGAAGTCCCCTTACCTGTGCACTGGTGTGCTTCTAGGTGCTGACATGTCTAATTTTTTGATTGTTTGTTTTGTTCAAAGAACAGGCCAAAATAGTGACAACTCCTTGAAAATCTGATTTTAGAGTAATTCCAAACCCTCTTTTCTTCATCCAGTAGCTGCAGTTTTTCACAGCTACCATAAATTTGTGAGGCTGCTGACTTTCTAGGCTACTACTAAACTAGGGAGTGCAAATTAAATTTGGGCAAATTGAAATGCCAAAACACTCAGTGCTCTTATTGAGATTCAACCGCATTCTTGATGAGTTTAGTACAGGTGCACTGAAGCGTTATTGGTTTTTGTATGCTAATTTTGTATCCTGCTGCATGACTGAATTTGGTGCTAGGATCTTACTGTTGGACTCCTGGGCTCCCATAAGGGTATCCCTTCCTCATAGGTGGTTGTTAGAATCAGTGTTTCTATTTGTTAGGGGAAGATGAGTGCTGAAAATATTTATTATGCTATTCCTCTGGTGTCACTTGTTTTGCAAACAATGTACTTTCACTTCATTTCTATTGCTTTAGCATTTGATTTTTAAAAAATATAGTGTTTAAAGAAATTTAATGATTCAGACAAATTTGTTTATAGTTTCTCACATATTTCTGATACTATTTGTGTGTGTATGTGTGTGTTTGGTACCCAGGATTAGACTCAAAACCTTTGTACTGAGCTACATAGCCAGCCTTTAAAAAAAATTTTTTTTTAAGGTTTGAGACAGAATCTCAGTAAATCACTAAGTTACCTAGGCTTGAACTTGCAATCTTCCTGCCTCAGCTTTCCAAACTGCTGAGATGCATGTTCCTCTGTGGTCAGCTCTATTAAACTATTTTTAATACCACTAGAAAATGCAAATGCAAATGCAAAATTCATTCAAAATAAGTTAGTTCACTGAAGGTAAGATATACAGGTAGCATTATAATTTCAAAAGAAGATTTCGTATATACATACATAGAATTTTTAATAGTTGAAACTTTTATAACACAATTTGGCAACAAAATAAAAATAATGAAAATAATAACATTTGTGCATATATTTTACTAAGAAGGTTTTGAATGAATAAAATGCACATAGGTACTTGGCAACATGAGTCAGTAGGAAAATATCAAGCCAAAAATATACTGTGCTACTCTACCCTCTAGTATACATATAACCAAAATACCAAGAGCAGGAAATGTGTAGAAAAACTACATCATTCATAAGTGATGGTAGAATTAAAAAGTGGCAGTAACACTTTGGAGTACTTTTTGGCAAATTTTCATTTTGCTAAACTTTTAAGAACAACTATAAATTCAGCAATTGTACTGTTACCCCACCTAACTAAAAATATGTGTTCATACATGATCTGGTACACAAACATTCTCAGCGTCTTTATTAATAATATTTCCAATTCTTTTTATGTCCACTTCTTCACTCTTCCCACCTCTATCCCTATATCTCATGATCTTCTTCCCATTTGCAAAAGATGTATCATGTTGCTCTTTAATTTATCTATACTTTGAGTTTCTCATATAAGAGAAACCATGTGATATTGAAACTTGGGAGTCTAATTTATTTCACTTAACAAAATGTGGTATGTACATTTACCAACTCTTCACAATGATTGCAATCACATGTACTGCAAACATGTACTAATAAAAATTAAAAACATTTAAGGGTATAATTAAAAATGAGACAATTTTGCCAAAAATAGCTTCAAGATAGAATGTCAAATGTTTAATTTATGAGTGAATAAACAAATTCTGTTGTGTTCATGCATTGGAATTCTATTTAACACTACAAAGAAACTTTACCAATGGAGATATTGATACAATAAGAATGCATCCAGTATAAGTCCACCTCTATAAGGTTAAACTGATCTATAGTAACTAAAAGCACAGTACTGGTAAGTAAGCTTGCCTGTAAATGAGAATATTCTTTATCTCCATCATGATGGCAGCGTTGGTAATTACACTGGCGGATATATTTTTCCAAAGTCATCGAGCTATGTAACTAAAATAACTGCATTTTGTTATATGCAAATCACCATGCGAATATCTACAGTCCAAAGAATTAAAAGATCAGCGAGGCCTTCTCATTCTGGGGAAGGAAAGCTTTCATAACCTTTTCTGTATATTCTTTGAAAATCAGTGTTTCTGATTTCTGTATTTCCTAGAGTAAATTTAGGTTCAGTATATATTTGAAAACATTTTTTAAAATTTCATTAAAATTTTCTAAATTATTTTCATCAGTAATGAACTTATCTTCCATGTATCTTCATTCCCGCCCCCCCGCTTCTGTGATTACTTACATCTTTTCAATTTTTACGTTAGGTAAGTGTGCATTTTACCTTTTTTGTTGACTAGATGTAAATGGTTATTTTGTTACAGAAACACTGTTTGTAGTTAAGATTTTTGCTTTCTATTTCTCAGGGTATTTTTCCTTTTATCTACCAACTTAACTATATATTTTGTAGTTAGGATTTTTGCTATTTCCCAGGGTGTTTTTGCTTTTATCTAGCAATTTAACTATACATTTTATCAGAGTTTAGAATGTTTTTCCTTTTGTATTTCTGGATTTGTATGCATTTACTTTCTTTTTTGTTTTTTTTTTTGATAATGTTAAAATTTTTCTGAGTTTTAACTGAAACTCATAGACTCATATATAATGTCATACTATCACTATTTTCAGATGACATGAAGTTTTTTCATCATTCACCTACAGGCTCTTTGAAATGGAATCTTTTTTTTTTTTTTTTTAGGTGATAAGAGACTTTAACCTTCTGGTTCTCTTGGTAGTTTCTATTTATCACTACAATTTTTTTAAAAAAAGGTTTTGCTATCTACTCCTTAAAAGAAACTGGAACAGCTTGTTGCTGAGAATGGTCTGAACTTTCTGAGAATGTCGATGACACTGCCAATAATATCTTTGGCATCGATTTCAGGATAACATTCATTATCATGCAGACTTTTCCAGAAAAGTGAAATGTGTGAAGCCTAGCAGTTTCCAAAACATAAAATCAAATAGGGATTAGTAAATTCTAAACTGTTCGTATAGTCTATTTCTAAGCAATTCCAAGGCATTATCTGAGGCAATAGCAGAATGTATTTACAATTATTAAAGAAAGAGAACATTTTCTATGCTAGATACTTTAAATCCAGTACTACTCACATGAACTCGCAAAGAAACTTTATATTGTTTTTACAAATTCTCATTTTATCAATGCAGTCTTACATAAAATATTCCCAGTTTGAAGTCAGATCATTGAACTTCTGTTCTGCCTCTGTCATTCATTGCGTTATCTTGAACGAGCTCCATAATTTTGCTGCAATTCAATTTTGTCACAATTAAGCAAATAATATCTTTCTTAAAATCCTGGTTTGAGGGTTGTAAGAACGATTCATTTAGAGCACAAAGTTCACCACTTTTCACAATGAAAGCATCATGCCAATGGAAATTATCCCTATAAATATTGATACAGAGTTACCAAAGTAAAAACAAAAGCACAAAAATCCTTGTGGCACTCATAGTGTATTGTGCTAATTTTGTGAATGAATAGCTTGCAAGCTTTTTAAGGAATAGAATTTATTCATGTTCCAAAGAAACTAGATAAATGATGCATATAAAATAGTTACTTAATATTATTCATTCCCCAAATTCTCATTGAACACTTAGTACGTTCACATAAGCATAGAACTAAAAACAACGACAAAAACTTGGAAAGCCTTGGAAACGCTTAGATTTTTATCTTGATATGTCACAGAAAGTTGGTCACTAGGTGGCAGCAACACATAGGAAAGGACAGTGAAGAACAGCAGTGCGCCCTTGTATATTGGCTGTTTATTTAAAACCCAACCAGCTTCTTGCTTCCCATCAGCTGCCATTGGCCAGATTACTTCTTGTCAGGAAAGATGTTCTTCATATCCGATGCTAAGGAGGCAATGCTGCACTTTTCCTTTTTACCACTTTAATACGATTGTCGGCATGTCACTGGGATTCAAATATTTTTGTGAAACATAATTCTGAATGCGCAGTAGACTTTCGGAGTCACCTGCGTGGCACAGGAGACCGCCTCTGTTGCAGCGCAGATGAGTTTTGCATCTGTTTATCTGCTTCCGTGGATATCACAAGCTCTTGGAGTAAGGATACATTTCATTCTGTGCTTTCAGTATTTTGATATCTATTTTACTGTCATTCTCCAAATTCAGTTGTAATTTTCTCTGGGAGATACTTGATTTAATCAGTCAGAATACTTTATATTCTCTCTTGGAAAAGATATTTCACCTGTCAGTGAAACCTTGGAGGCTGTCACCATTGCCAGTCGGATGAGTGACTCAATAGTAGTGACTCCTGAAGGCTTTTCACATTTAATGGATTACACAGGATGGTACTTTAGTCAACTCAGGCTGTTGCAACAAATACCAGAAACCAGATAGCTTGTGAACAAAAGAAATTTATTTCTCCCAATTGGTTCTGGAGGCTGCAAATCCAAGATCTTGGTGCCAGCATTGTTGAGTTCTGGTGTTGGCTCTTGTGATAGTTAATCCTGATTAATCCTTGGTTTATTGGCTTGAGGGATGTGTAAGGAATTATTGATGCACATTTCTGGGTGTGTTCTGGGTGGGTCATAGAGGTGTGGCCTGGGGGGCTATATCTGGTTCCTAGCTTCTTTTCCTCTAATACTTCTCCCTGAGTTCTGTTTCCCCACTGCCATGAACTAAGCAGCATTGCTCCATCAGGTCTTTCTGCCATGATATTTCTGTTTTGGGGGCCAGCCAACCATGGACTGAAACCTCTGAAACTGTAAGCCAAAAGAAACCTTTCCTACTTTAAATTGTGGCTGTACGGTAATTCCTTCCAGTAAGGGGAAAGATGACCAATGCAGCCATCTTCCAGGGTGCAGACAGCTAACATCTTACATATCCAGATAGCAGAAAAAACATGAATTTACTCCCTGGCCTCTTCTTATAAAGGTACTAATTCCATTCATGACAGTTCTAACCTCATAACCTAATTCTCCCCCAAATTGGCTCCTTCACATACTATCATGTTAGAGATTAGATTTCAAAATATGTATTTGGGAGAAGACACAAGCATTTACTTCATTCTAGATGCTTTTAAGAATATGCCATTGACTGAAGAAACTTTCTGAATCTAGTTGCTACTTCTAAAAAGAAAAAAAAAATCCTAAAACTTGAAAGCTATTTTGGCTTTCTTTATCTTTTGAATCAAGTTGTTTCTCATCACCATTCAAAACTTCTTTCATACCTGCCTATTTGTATTTATCCTCATTCATGAAGAATTTTTACACATGGACCGTTTATTGCAATTTTGCTGTGACCTTAGATGAAACATGCATTACTCCTTTGATTTTCCAGTTTGCAGATAATCAAGGTGATGCCTGGATTAAGTTTGACTCTAAATTTAATGCTCTTTCTTCCCTATTGTGTTAATCTCACCTCTATAGAAATATAGCGAGTATTTTCATGAAAGTGAGTTTGAGTCAGAGCTAAGAATGAAGTAGGCACTGAAGTTTGAGCATTATTTAGTCTGAAGACTAGTACATTAGAGACAATATCTCCTCTTTTCAATTTTGAGTAATGTGACTTTGGTTGTCTTGGCAGGGACTATTCCTTATAAATAACCTTTTAATATTTAGACAAATACAGAGCTCATCTTCATCTGGCACTCTGGCATACCCTGGTAGTGGTTAGACCTCCTTGGATCACAAAAAGTAAGAAAATTCAGGCCAGATTAAACCACTCTGCTTTCCCATTACTGTGATTCTATGGGTGTTGAGAGCACAAATATCAACGTGACTTTAGTGAAGACTTCATCTGGACGTTCTGACCTTGTTAATAAGGACTATTTTTTCTCTCTTTGCCTGCCTCCTGCAGGGGTAACACAGTCTCTGAGCTCCATCTGTCCTCACTCCTCCTTATCCTACTTGCTCTAACATAGCTCTCATCGCTCATTTCATGATAGCAAAATGGCTGCACCGGTTCTGGATGTCAAAACATCAAATGCATCATTTAAAGGTGGAGGGAGATTCTTCTCTGGTAGCTCCTATGCAAATTGTGAGATTCATCTGCTCTTTGGCCTGAATTGTATATTATGACTATTCCTCAAACAAACCACACAACACAGGTGACTGGATTTACTGATTGACTTTAAACCAACCAGGGGTATTCCTATAGCTGGGTGGGGATTGGTCCTTCCCAAGTTGCAGGCTGGAATGACGGCAGAGTGAATTCTCTGAATTCTTTTGGAAGAAGAGGGAAACAGATGCTGGGGGTGGGGTGGCAATCAGCAAATTGTAACTTCTTTGCCCCTATTTTCATGCTTCCTTGACTGATTATTTTGTCACTACTTCTGTATATTTATACTGATTTCATCTTCTCTCCTTGAATTAAAGTATTTTTGAATGGGATTTATAAGAATTAACTTTTTCTGTAGTATTGAGACCTTTTATCAAGGATCCTGGTGTGGTATCTTGATGCAGACTTTACTGACCATGTGACCTGTTTACATCACAAATTCTCTGAGTCAAAAGTTCTTCAGTAGCAAACTGATGGATCCCCAACTGCTAAGCTATTGAGGGACTGAGCAAGCAGAAGTAAAGTAGCTTCTAGAGAATTGATTCTCTTCTCGTTGATGAACTGCTGAGTAGGAAGCTCTGGTAGGTGTCTCCCATCGAGACACTAGCTCCTCAACTACCTGACTTCTAATAGGGTTTGATGATAAAATATTTACTTCCAAAAAGCAATTCACACACCTCAGCCTGGTGTTCTCTATAACTTTCTCCACCTGATATGATGGTACTGAGGCTGTGTCTTCCTTCACAGTCTTTAGCTAACTACAAGGATAAAACCATTATTTATCATCCTTTTGCTACACAGACCGGGAAGGATAATAGCCTTTGGCCAAGAGTTCACTAGCATGCTTTCCAGAGATCATCTCAGTGGTTTCAGTGTGCCTGTGTGTAGCTGGGAGAATGTCCATCAGGAAACTTGTGGTTCTATGTTGTGTTTGCTTCTTGGTACCATCAATCTGAAGCAGGGATGAAGGTGAAGGTCGTCTTTGCAAACTAAGGTATGAAGGAAAATAACTAAAACTACTATTTAAAGAAATACTCCAGATTTATCCTTCTTTATGACTGAGTAATA
>RJWT010006878.1:0-28422 GCA_004365215.1 Cuniculus paca | reverse complement strand
TCCTCCTCTTCCTCTATCTTCTTCTTCTTCTTTTTAATTAGTTTTAACTGACATACAGTAATTGTACTATTGACAGAGCATTGCAATTTTTTTTTGTACAAGCCAGCTAATGAAGGCTCAATCCTTGGGTTCCTAGACAAACCTTAGTTCTACAGAGGTCTCTTACTTTGACCGCAGGTTCCCTGCAAAGTGATCATTGGTGGCCCTTATGAGTCCCAGTGTAGCTTCTTGCTGTTCATTGCCCAAACCTTCTATGGCCTTTTATTCTTATGAAGGAGGATTTTGAATCCCAGAAGAGTGGAGTGAGAAGTTTGGTGCAAGACCAAACCCTACACATGGGCACTATTTCCAGGATGCTAGTTGCCTTCTGTGCCCTGACACGTAGAAGAGGACTGTTTGAAACACATTCAAAGGGTGGTAAACTTCAGGAATTTATTATGCCAAGAGCTGGTGCCAGTAGGAAATATAAACCCTTGCTGAAAGGCCTGGCTGAACTCAACAATTGATCTGTGTAGGATTATTAAGGGGAATGAATTTGTCATGTGGCATTTCTGCTATACAGCAGTGTAACATATGTCAGGGAACTCCGTCAGAGCCAGGCCTGGGGTAGATGGGCAAAGACCAACCTCCCCTAGGGTCCTTTGAAGGTTGGCAGAAGTGTGAAGAGACTCTTTCAGTCTCTGGTGGAGGGACCGAGACAAGGCAAGTAGGGCTGGAGAGGAGATGGATGTGTGAATTCACGAAAGTAAACTGGGACTAGGTGCAAGCTTCTCTTGGTGTTGCAAAATGAAAACATTTAAAGCTTCAATTTGACAAGTAAATATGCCTCTCATTGAGCAAGGAGAAAGTGAAATAGAGCTAAAAGAAAGTGAAGAAAAGAGGTCTCAGTGCAGAAAAAGGAAGGCTATTTCTACAAAGGTCACAGAGGAGGTAGGATGTCAGGAAAGGTAGGCACTCAGCATACAGGGCACTGATGCCTATGCCACATGTAGGATCTTTTGGCTTTGTATATCAGTGCCTCCACCTGCCAGGGGCATGGAAACACAGAGGCACATATTTCTGCTTTCTGGGAACTTATGCTCTGGAGCAGAGGATCATAGGTCAGTGTGACGAGTCCTCCGGTATGTGGGTGTGCCTGTTGAGGAGGCTGGAAGGAGGAGCACCTGAGCAAGCAAGCGTGGTGGAAGGGAGTTCTGCAGGGAGTCTTAAAGGATGCACTGTGGTTGTGCAGGAGGATGGGAGGCAGTGGGCTGGAGAAGGTACTGCAGGCATCCGGAGACTGGTACCCAAAGGTTGAAATGAAGAGAATAGGGTACGTTGTGGGCCTTGGAAGATGGGTGATGATGTTAGGGGAAATTGAAGAAGCAAATGCTGGAGGAAGGTGCTCTGAAAGTCTCAATGTGGAGAGACTGGATTGTGAGCAGCGAGAAGCAAACAATATGGCAGAGGGGTGATACAACAGGATTTGTAGTTTAGAAAGATTATCCTGGCTGAAACAGGGAAACACGATTGGGGGGCGGTAAGATTGAGGAGGCAGGGAAACTAGACAGGTGGCTGTTGGTGATGGTTCACTGTTAACTGCTTCCTAACAGACATCACAGCTATACTGTGGATCCACAGTTCAGCTATAACAAACAGGCAGATAGTTGAGGACAGTCTTGTGCCTAACCAGGACCCATGGGGGCTCCACTGGAGCTCACTGTGGCACTTAGAGAGTGGTTGTAGGGAACTTCTTGGGGACAGAAGTGCAGAGAAGTCAGTTGATCAGATTCCGAGCTGTGCAGCCCAAGCTCACACGTGAACTGCTCTGTCCTCTGCAGCCCATCACGGGCAATGTGGTATGACTCAGTGGGATGAGAGCTTTGCAGGTGGAGGCAGAGGTTTAATGGCCGCTGATGAGTTGTGAGAGTGAGGGTTTTTCGGGAATGTGTGTGAAGGAGGCATCTCTATACAGCTAAATTCCTTTATTAACTTAATGAGTTTGGCTGCTTTCCTGGAAATGCAAGTGCCATTTGGCACCATCACTGCTACTTCAGAAAGGGTGTCATTAAACTAAGAATCTGTAGGAATGCACAATAGCGATAAACGAAGCTGCTTAGGAGATTACGCAGCATCACACAGACTTCGCAAGGGCCTTCTGAATGAAGAAGGTTCTTACTCCAAGGCCGGTACCTACTAGCGGAAATCCAGTAGCTATCTGGATCACCCTATCCATGCAGGTGATGTTGGGTGATACTGGGAAGACATTTTAAGGTTGAGGTAGATGGTTTAAGGGAGGCAAAATTCCTCCCAGCCCTTCTCTTTCCCTGATGCATCTTCAATGCCAGGTTTACCCCCTCCTTTTTCTCATTTTTTGCGGTAGCTAGGCAAGTGGTCTGCCACTGAGCTACATCCCCAGCCCAAGTCTAGGTTACCAAAGGACCTAAAAATCATGCTTTGATCTTTCTATTCCCCAGCTTTGTCAGTTTTCCTGGTGATTTCTAGATTCACTGGAGGGAAACTTGAGGGAAATTACTTCTTGCAGACAATAGACCAGCTCTGGAACCCTAAGGCTAAGGTAGATCACTGGATGGCTTGAGAAGAGAAATCTATCATCTTGTCTCTTTTTGTTCCTTGGTATGAGGGGGATTTTAAAGGTAGGGGGAGACACGAAAGTTATTTTACTTTTAAATTCATACTATCCCTGTGAGATTCTTTGTCTCTGAACTGAATTTAGGTCTGAGGGTTGGCTATAGACATCATATGGCAATAAAACCTTTCCAGTTGACATCAGCTAAACGGCATTATCTTCATTCAAATGGTACTGTGTCCCCAGGAGCCGCCGTGGCAGAAAGAATGGGTCCAAGTGACCATAAAACCATCTCCTGCAAACCACTTGTTACATGCCAGTCATTTTAGTTCTCACAACAAGCCTGTAGTGGTGATATTAGTCTCTTGAAAGTGAGAAGTGGAGGCTTAGAGAAGTTTAGACACTGGCAAAGCCCACTCATCTAGGCGTGGTGGTGCGTGCTTGTAATTCTAGGCACTTGAGAGGCTGAGGCAGGAGGTTGGCAAGTTTGAGATTGGCCTGTGCAGTGCTCCTAGATTCAGTTCCCAGTCTCTGTCTTTGTCTCTATCTCTGTCTCTGTCTCTCTCTCTCTCACACACATACACAAACACATGCATACAAGCCACTCACAGGTAAGTAGTGAAGGTAGGGTGGAACTCTAATTATCTTATACCTAAACTAGTGCCCTTCTTCTTGCTGAGGAGGAAGGTGTGCATTAGCAGAGTCCTGTGAATCTGGCTTTAAGTTCATCCCAGCTGAGAAAAGAGCCTGTGGCTCCCTCCACCCCTTCTTGGCTTCCATCCCAGGCAAGAATTCCGCATGGTTGGGTGCTTTTATAAAATTTTTATTTTTCAATTACATGCTTATTGTAACAAATCCAAACAATACAAAAGTGGATAAAGTAGGTGGAGAAAGGTCTTTCCATCCCCTCCCAATTCTAGACCTTTTTCTATGTTTGTGACATGTGCCATGTAGTTGAAGGTGTCATCTCTGAGGCCAGATTGCCTGCCTCCCTTTCTGCAGTCACCACTTACTAACTTGACAACCCTAGGAATATTACTTAACATGGTGCCTCAGTTTCCTTATCTTCAGAGCAAGATAAGAGCCCTTATCTCATGAGGTGACTATGAGGGCTAAATATTTAGGTAAGTGTCTGGCAAATAATAAGTATTCAATGAATCATTAGATGTTTTTATTGTATATGGTGTTTAAAATCCAAAATGAGTATTAACACTGTACATATTGTGCTTCGGTCTCCTTTTTCACTTTACAATATGTTGTAGATTTCTTTCCAAGTCTGTACATATGGTACTTCTTTAATGGTTGTGTAGAATTTTGTTTGTAAGAATATACTATAATTTATTCATTCAAATATGGGCATTTAAATTATCTCCACTGTTTTTTTTTTAACCATTAAAAACAATGTTACACCTTGCACTTTACATAGTCTTATGAATAGTATGGGTTCTAGAGTAGGAGTACAGGATATTAAGTTATAGATATATATTTTAAATTTGATTATACATATATAAAAATTTGTCAATATCATACCAGTATATTTTCACTGATAATGTAGTAAAGAAACCTGTATATTCACCCTGGATTTACTCATTTTATAACAATACACAATATATTAACACTATTAATTTTCTATTGTCTTGTTTTGAAATTCTATATTATTGTTTTTTTTTTCTTTAAAATAAAAGAACTGCTGGACTAAAGAAATATCCAACTAAATTTGCATAATAAAAATATGCATACAAAAGTAAAATAAAGCACAAAGATGCACACAATATGACAGAGACAACCTGAAGAAAAAGATAGAGGAAGACATAGAGTTCTTTCAAGTTCAATTTAGAAATAAAGACAAGTTTGTAGGGCCACTATTCAAAGGCTGTGTAATCCTTGTGACACCTATTGTTATTCCCATTTTATAGATGAGGAAAATAAGGCATCGAGAGTACTTTGCCTAAGAATGGGCAGCTGGTAAGTGGCAGAACTTAGAAGCAAAGCTCACATCTCCTAATGCCAGGCTCCCATGCATCTGTTCAGCCAGGCTGAGGTCCATACATACTTCAGATTTGAAGAAACTGATGAGGTGTCAAAGAAGTGAGAACTTTCTAGGCTGAGATGCAGAGCCCAGAGGGGTTCAATTCCGCCATGCTTCTTGTGTGACAATTTTCCCATCAAGGATGCACACAATAATAGGGAAGCACTGAGGTTGACAGAAAGCATTCTTGACTTTCTTTTCCCCTCAGGATGGAGAGACTGAGAGGAAAGTGGCAGGACAACTCCCTCCCAGTTCTTACCTTACTATTCCTGTATATTTATATTAAATAGTCCATAATTTCTCTTGCTCTCATTTCTGTACATGTCTATCAGGATAGTAAATCCTGAGTGCTTCTGCTTAAAAAAAAAGAAAAAAGAATCAGAGCCTTTTGTGTTCAAAAGCTAAGTGTCCATAAATCAGTGTTCTTTGAATAGGAAGATGTATGCTCATCCATGAGGACAGAGCTTTGAATTATTTATTAGGCAGTGATGTGACTTGGAAACTCAGATATACTCAGCCTCATGTGGACATGAGGGAGATGATGAGAGTTTTAAAGAATTATAGGTAGGCTCTTCACCACTTGACACCTGCCCACCTTTCCAATCTCCATATCCTCAAGCTGCAGATATGCCAGGTACTCACCATCATTTTTGTACTGCACACTGTTCCCTTTCCTTGGATGCTCCATTTCACTTCTCCACCCTGAGAACTCTTCTGTGATTGCCAAATGCTAGTGTACATGTCTCCATCATTTCAAGTTAATTTCCCCATTCCCCTGTCAGTGTTGGTATCTATTCTTTGTAAGTCTGACTATATACAGAATCTTCAAGGGTGTAGCTAGTTAGACTTGTTTAATAAGCATTAGTATAAGGACAAGCACAAAATGAGGGTTTGAGTTGTTGAGTGAGGGAATGACTTGGTATCAGTGAGTGACTGTCTTTGCTTGGTCAGCATAATATGTCTGGCACATGATACTGACTCAATTCCTGCACATGTAAAAATACTTCTGTAAGTGGCTTGGCTAGAGATACCAGGGCTGATATTTTACTGACTTTGCAAGTAATGCCAACCTGGAAGTGATAGTGAACACATTGAATGATCATTCAGTAATTGAAAAAATTGTGATAGGTTGACAAAATCTCCTGAAATGAAAGTTATCCTTTCATACGGCTAAATATAAAGTGTTACTAAGGTGATGGCTTTGATGGCTGGGGTGAGGGGGAAGGAAGGTTCATAAATGAGTGGGGTATTGGATGGTCCTCTGCACATGCCATGGTCTTTCTTACATCCCTCCTCTCATTTAGGAAGAAGTTTAAAAGCTTGCCCAGAGTGAGACAGGAATGTGCAGGGTTTTTTTTTTTTTCACTGCATCCTCTGTAGTTGTAAAGGTGTCTGCCAGTTAGTAGGTGCACCAGAAATATTTGTTGAATTATGAATGAATACTCTAGAGACTTTGCATTTAACTCTCTGCTTGCAATAGTCTTTGCCTTTAAATTAATTTTAGTCTTTAAAACTAAACTCAGGAATCACCAACTTTAGGGTACTTTCCTTAGCGGCTGCTTCTCCACTGGGCTATTGTAATCTGCTTTTAAAGACTGGGCTTATTATACTGTGCAGATATTATTTGCTTATTGTATGCTCCTCTTTATATCAAGAGCTTGACAAAAGCTGAGGAAGAGTTTGCTTAATTTCTGATCAAGATTTAATCTTTGGCATGTGGAAAGCCAAGTTTTCCAGCACCATTTATTAAAGAGGCTATCTTTCTTCCAGTGAACATGTTTGGCTCCTTTGTCAAAGATCAGGTGGCTGAGTTCACTTGGAGTTGTTTCTGCATCTTCCAATCTGTTCCATTGATCCTCAGGTTTTTTTTTTTTTTTTGCCAACATCATGCTGTTTTTACCACAGTTGTTTTGTAGTATAATTTCAAGTCAAGGATCATGATGCCAAATATTAAACTTATACCCATGTCTTTCACATGTGCTAAATTAAAATCAAAATGGATCAAAGACCTAAATATTAAAACAGAAACCCTAAATCTACTAGAGATAGAATAGGTAGAACTCTTGAATATATAGATGTAGGCAAAGACCATAAAAATACCCTGATTGCACAGTAAATAATACAAAAATTTCAACAAATGGGATCTCATATTATTAAAAAACTTTTGCACAACAACAGAAATCACCAACAGAGTGGAAAGACAACACACAGAGTGGGAAAAAAATTTTGCCAGCTGTTCCTCAGACAAAGGGCTAGCTTCTAGAATATATAAAGAACTAAAAAAAAAATCAGAACCCCCAATTTAAAGACCCAATCCAAAAACAGGCATGTGAAATGAATAGACACTTCTCAGATGAAGAAGTACAAACAGAAAATAAATATATGAAAAAGTATCCAACATCACTCGTCATTTGGGAGATGCTAATTAAAAGAATACCAAGATTTCATCTCACCTCAGAAATAATATTTATTATCAAGAAATCAACCAGTAACAAATGTTGGAGAAACTGGGGGTGGGGGAAGCAACCCTTCTCCACTCTTGGTAGGAGTGCAAACTGGTGCAACCACTGTGGAGATTCCTCAAAAAAACTAGGACTAGAGAGGTTCCATATTTCGTTTCTCGGTATCTTTCCAAAAGAATTAAAAGCATAATACCACAGCGATATATGCACCCCCATGCGAGAGAATAGAAAAGAAAAAGAGAACAGAAGGAAAGAATGGAAACCAAACTTTTGTAAATAAGGAGGTCGAGAGGGGTTGAAGGGAGGGGAGGGGGATGGGAAATAAAAGAAGGAAGATACATCATGTGCAGGTACAAATTCCCTATGTTATCATTATGCATATCTAAAATGTACCAATAAAATGAAGACAAAAGAATAAAAGAGTCAGACATAGAATATATGCAAGAATGAAGATAAATGATCTGTAATTATATGCACAAACATGGATAAATTTCACAAATGTAATGCTGAGAAAGAGAAGCCAGATACCCAACAAGTCATAACTGATCTCTGTGCTATCAGTCGGGTTGGTGGTTACCTGGGACAGGCAATGTCTGGAAAGGGAAAATAAGGGCACTTGATGGGTGTCAGTTATATTCTGTTTCTTGATCTGCATGAGGTGTACACAGGCATAATACACAGGAGAGTTTATTTTGTGAAAATTTATCAAGCTGTATATTTATGTTTTATACCCTTTTGTGTATACTTTTTATGCTCCATTATAATTTTATTTAAAAATTTGGTCCTTCACTTCTTAAACTAAGGTAAGTTACAGGTAGATATTTTATTTAAATATAAAATTAAAAGTTCCATCTGGTAACCTGAGTAACTCTTTTGAAGATAACTATACAAAATAACAACCTTTGTTATGTTTCTACCACCTTGTTTTGAAAGCTTATATTGTTATTGTTTTGGGCTCTCTGTTATTGTTATTTATTTGTCTCTTTTGTTTCTTGCTTTTGTAGTGTTTTGTTTTGTTATTCCATCTAATACAGAAAGAATAGATGTACATGTATAGACTTAATACATGCCTAGAACTACGCCTAAAGAGTTTATAAGAACTGATTTTATTATGTGTGATGGTATGAACAGCTACTTTGAAGAAAACAAGACATTATGGTAGCTGCTGCTGATTTCTTATCATCATGTTTTGAAGTCCATCAATGCTTTTATTCTTTCATTTGATTGGTTTTAGTTTGTTTTCTATTATTTGATTGCAATATGTATGAAGGTGTGAATAGCTATTTTGGGGAGAACAAAAGACATTATGGTAGCCATTGTTGATCCTATTATTTGGTTTTGAAGGCCTGTAATGCTTTCATTCTTTTGTTTTGATTGGTTTTATACTATTTTGTTTTGTTTGAATTCATTGTGTGTGAAGGTATGAACAACCATTTTGAAGAAAACAAGAGACACTATGGTAGCCACTGTTGATTTCCTGTTGTCTTATTTTGAAGTCATGTATTGCTTGCAGTGTTCTGTTCTGATCTGCTTTGTTGTTTTGTTTTTATTCTCTTTAAAATAAAAAAAAATTCAAAAAATGAAAAGTTCCTAATTAAATATAGGCGAACCTTTTGGTAATTTTGAAACCTTGTATTGGACTGCATACAATTAAAAAATTTATTTGAAAACAAAATATTGTGTTTGACTCTATTCTGTTTTGTTTTGTTTTGTTTTGTTCTATTCTCTTTTAAAAAAATAATAGTAGTAAAATAAGAAGCTAAAAAAAGTAATGGCTTCTAAAATCACTAATATTGAGCATAATGTTCAATCATAAGATTACTGAAAGACAGGAAGTTTAACCTATTATGTTATACATAATGCTTAATTAAAAAACATCCAGCATATTAAAAAATCTCTGATCAATTAGTGCCTATCTTTGGCTCAATATGTGTTTGTGGAATAAGTAAATACCTGTGAAGTGCTGGAACATTGTATTTATTTAATTTTTCATGCATTATCTTATTAAAGCGCCAGTGGTAAGAGAAGTAGAGATGGGACCTTAGAGGGTAGGGCTGTAGGGTATAGGTCATCAATAGAACCTGATATGTCTCTGTATTTGGTCCAGTACTTGCTGGCAGATAAATGATACAGAATCAGGGATGTTGGCCTGGAAAAAATAGGCAGATTTAACATCCAAGCTCAAATCATCTTTCATGAGCATGGATGTGGACTCAGCTCTTTTGAGTCTAAGTCTGGTGCATAGTGCATACATTACAGCTGTGTTTGATCTTTAAAGGTGGAGATCAGGGTTATAACAGGATCAAGAGGCAGTGGAATAGAGGAAAGTGTCACTAGAGTTCAGGATATTGGATAATGGTAAGATAATGTTAGGGGAGCATAACTTTGGGTGCTGAATTCATCAGACGATATCAGAGGAAACGGTGTAGAACATACTTTAAGATTTCTTCAGGTTGAGAATTATAGAAATTCACACCAACAAACTTAAGCACAAGATTATTTATTGGCTTCCAGCATCCTAGAAAGAGCAGAACCGTCAAGCTGCGAGGAAAACAGAAACAGATAGGTCTCAAGGACAGCTGGAACCAGGGATTTTAGTGCCAACATCTTCCCCATACCTTGCCTCTTGGACATGTATTTTTTTTTTTGTTTTCTGTTTTCATGATAAATAGTTTTCTTCAAGTGGCAGTATATATGGCAGTTTTGAGACTTATTTCTAATAGATTTAAACACCAAAGAGAATGCTTCTCTGGGAGTCTATCTATCTATCTATGTATCATCTATATATCCAATCATCATCTATTGTGGTACTGGGGATCAAACCTCTGGCTTTGTATAAATCAGGCAAGTGTTCTAGCATCGAGCTACATCCTTAACTCAAGAAACATTTTTTTCTAATTCCCAGAGAAGAGTCCTGTTGACTCAGAGGCAGTAAGGTGCTTACCCCTTGACTAGGTCTTACCATCAGGGAGGGTGGGAGAAAGCTTGCAGAGTGGAAAAACACAGCCATTTAGGAGAAATTTATTCTTCATTTTATGAGAGGAGATACAGTAATTGACTGACTTTGGTTGAAAATAGGAGAAACTGGTTCACAGTGGCTTAAACAATGAGGAAATTTATTGGTCCATATACTGTAAAGTGTAGGTGTAAAATGGCACATGGGTCAGCTTAATCCAGTGGCTCCAGTGGCCACATTTCTGCAGTTCCCACACCTGTGCCCTTTGTTTGCTTCATCTTTGTCTTGAGACTGCTTCTTTTATGGAGGCAGAAAGGGAAACAGTTTTCAGCTCTACATCCACACATAAAATTCAGAGAAAGAGAAATCTTCTGGAAGACTTATCACAATAAAAGGCTTTATCTTTAGATTTTTCCGGCAGACCTCTACTTGGTTTCCTGGGCTTGAATTGAATCATTCACATACTCTTTCCTGAATAAGATGGTGACCAAGGGATTCCATGTGCTGATTGACCTAGCTATCTTTCCCTAAGCCTTTGACCAGGAGATTGGGATATCCCTGATCCAATTAGACTAATTAGAGCTCATCTAGAACACCAGGGTTCTTCACAGAGGGAGAGTGTGTATCAGTTCGCTTCTGGTGTATAACAAACCATCTAAAATTTAGTGGTCTACAACTGTATGAGGTGATGACCTTTGGTGTCTTCCTGTCACCTGGCTTAGAGGGCTTGTATGGTTATTGCTTTTGGGCTCTTTATTGCTGTTTTTTTTATCTGTCTTTATTGTTTTTTGTTTTTCTTGTGTTTGTTCTGCTATTGCCTCTACCACAGGGGGGATGGACGTATGAGTATACGCTTATACATGCTTGGGGCTGCTCCTAGGGAGTTAACGAGAGCAGATTTTGTTAAATGTCAAGGTGTGAACAGCTACATTGAAGAAGATGGGACACTGTGGCAGCCATAGCTAGTTTCACAACTTCAGGTTCTGAAGTCCAATAATGCTTTTGTTCTTTGACTTGATTGGTTTGGGTCTGTTTTCTACTACTTGATTGCAATATGTGAGAGGATATGATCAGCTTTTTCAAAGAAAACAAAGGACATTAGGGTAGCCATTGTTGATTTCTTATTGTCTGATTTGAAGGCCTGTGATGCTTTCACTCTTTTGTTTTAACTGGTTTTATATTATTTTGTTTTGCTTGAGTTTGTTGTGTGTGAATGTGTGAACAATCATTTCGAGGAAAGCAGGGGACACTGGGGTAGCCATTGTTGATTTCCTGTCATTGTGTTTTGAGGACCTGTATTGCTTGCATTGTTCTGTTCTGATCTGCTTTGTTGTGTTTTACTCTGTTTTGTTTAGTTTTGTTTTAATTCTCTTTGAAGTGGAAAGAAAAAAGAAAAAAAATTTAGTGGTCTAAATATCATCTACTTAGTTCCATTTTGTGGCTCAACAACTTGGGGTGTCCTTAGCATATGAGTCTTCTATTGGGCCTGGGTCTTTCCTGTATGTATGGTTGGCTAATGGGTCACCTGGTGTCTTCTCTGAGATGCTGAAGTGTCTGGAACTCTTTTCCAGCATTTCTTAGCTGCCAGGAAGTCAGCTTGGACTTGCCCACAAAGTTGTCTTGAGTTCCAAGAGCAGCAAGTGAGGGTAAGACCCAGCACTTAAACATTTCTCAATTATTTTCTTGTCTCATATTTACTATTGTCCCATGGGTCAAAGCAAGACCAGAATAAGGTGGGAGTATGATAGCTCGAAGGGGTGGATACAAGTAGAAGTGAAAAATGGAGCCATAAATGTAATAGTCTATTACATTAAGGGGTGCTGATCTGGAGAGAAAGTCAGTTTCTACCACAAGATGCAAAAAGAAAGGCCTATTCTAGATAAGTGCAAGATGAAGAAGACTGATTATATTATGACAAGGCTTAAGTAGGACATATTACAAGAATTATTTAGGTGTGGTATAAATCTAGAGATGATAGACCTAATTCCATTAGGCAGGGAGAAACAAGTTTTTGCATTCAGGACTGAAAACAAGGATTAAAGGAATTTAATATCTAAACAGTGCTAGGCTCTGAACTAGGCATGTCGCATGTATTGTTTCATTTAATCCCTATGGGGTTGCAAATGAGGAAATAGGTCAGAGAGTTTAAGCAACTTGCCCCGAATAGCATAATAAGAAAGTCTGCATTTAAAATCAGTTGTTTATGGCTCTAATGTCTGAAAGAACCAGGACTTGGTAAGGCAAGACGACAGCCAAGGAAGAGGGGAAAGAAGGAGAGGACAGTGGAGTAAAGGGTGCTGAACTGCAAGGACTCATCACCTCACAGTAGGGCACAGTGAACCTGCATGAAGACTTCTGCCAGTATGAACTCCTGGGCTGTGAGTTCTGGGGAGGATGGACTGGATTTCTGCTCCAGCTCTCCTGCATGCAGCACCTGGCAGAGTGATAACCATAACATCCTGGGTGCTTCATAGCAATGATTTCATTTAGGCTTGGCTGCTGCTGGTATCTCCCTTCTACACAGGGCACAAGTATGTTCCAGAGAACTAAGTCACATTTTCAAGTTCACAGAGTTAATGAGTGGAGGAGCCAGGGCTTGAAGGAAAGACTTGCAGCCCAAAGTCTATGTTTTGAGACTCTCAACAGATCATGTGGTCAAAGGAAAGGGAGGTGGGACTGGGGAGGACTGGATACGGAGACCCTCAGAGCTAATGCTTCAGAATGCCATCATCATAAATGGATGAAGGCTTATTACTACTTGGTTAGGACTGGGCTACATGTTTCATATATTTTAGTAAATCCTCAGAAGCAGTTGGGGATAGATATTAATTTGCCCATTTTAGAGGAAGAAATTGAGGATCAGCGAGGTAAGCTCATTTGCTAAAAAAAAGCCCCATATGGCTAACAAGTATCAAAGCTTCAAACTGATCAGGCTGATCTTAATAGCCAAGTAGTCCTGATCGTCTACACTATGCTAAGTGGCACCCAGTTGGCGAATACTGCCTGACCCACTGTTGGGCTATGTAGCACTCTGCAAACCAGCACATGTTATCTAACATTAAACTAGCTGATACTGGACCATTCAGCACCACACTTACCAGCACCATGTTAACTGACACTGTGTTGTCCAGCTTCGAACCACCAGCATCTCCCTAACCAGCATATGTCATTTAGCACCAAGCTACCCAGCACTGAGTCAACCAGCACTGAGCTACTCAGCACTGCCCTAGCCAGTCCCATGTGAGGTGCGGGAGGAGCAGGAGTCCTCAGATCCATGTCATAGCAGATGTTTGTGGGATTCTGCTGCCACCCTAAATGACCCAAAAGACTGCAAAATGGTAACTAATAATTAGATGACAGAATGCTGGTATCTAGGGACAGGACTGCAACTCGCATAACTTTCTAATTTGTTGCATTTTATGTAACTTTAAGATGACAAAATAATAATAGCAAGCAGTTAACTTTTATGTAGTCCTACTAAGTGCCAGGTACTAAGTTCCTTGTGTATATATATGTATTGGTATTCTCATAAGTATTTTGAGATAAGCACCTGAAAGGCTGTCGGGAGTGGAGGATTTGGGTTTATTTGTTGTCATTCAGGGTTGAAGTTCTGGGAACACTTCAGAAAGAATTGAGAATTTGGCACAGTGAACATCCCCCCAAATCATTGCTGCACTGTAACAAGTTGTGGCTCTTCCCAACTTTGACAGTTACAGATGCTCTTGAGGTGTGCTCACAGGAGAAGTGAGCCCCAGACCTACTCAAGAGGGAGAAGTCAGATAAAGGCTCTCTGCACCTCCCCACTCTAGGAACGGAGTTCCCATGGGTCTGGATAAGCTAGTTCAGGCCCCTGTGCACACTGTACTCTTCTGCATTTCATTTTGTGTTGTGAACTTCCAGTGCTGCCCCAGCCAAACGTGCAGGAGCTGAGCAGAAACCGCATCCTCTCTCTGAACCAAACATTCCCCATGACCCCTTTTCTCCAAGAGTCATTAATAACAATCTCCATCCTTACTGCATCTGTTAACAATTTATTACTACATGGATAGTACAACATTTTCCTATACACAACCTTTTTCATCCTAGATTGAGTTAATTACAAATGACTCACGAGTAAGAAGCATTTCCTCCAGTAACCCACTGAAACAATGGCACTTTGCTCTTCCTCCCACCTGAAGCCAGACTTGGCTTTCTTTCTTCAGCTTTGACAACCTTCCCTTGTTTATCATCATTGCTTCAAATGAGTCACATAATCCAACCAGAAAGGCATCTGAGACTTTTGACTTAAGTGACTTCCTCCTGTTAAAACTTGTTTCTAAAAATATGTGGACCCTTCTTGAAAGTTGACTCCCACTTTCCCATTGAATGTATGAACTTTTCCTCAGAATGTCTTTTACCACCCAAGTCCATAGGATATACAAGAAACCAGGGTGGCCATGTGCAGTGGTCACAGCTGTGATCCCAGTGCAGGAGCCTGATTGTGGGTTTGAGGTAGTCCACCAGCTTAGTGAAAAACTATCTCAAAAAGAAGTGGGGTGTCATAGAGGTGACTGAGGAAATTTAAAATTTATTAGAATGGTGACTGATAAGTAGATGACAAAATGCTGATAACTGGAACAGGGCTGCAACTAACATAACTTTCTAGATTGTTGCATTTTATGTAACTTTAGGATGATGAAATAATAGCTAGTGGCTAATGTTTATGTAGTTCTACTAAGCGCCAGGCACTGTTATAAATTCCATATATATATATATACATATATATAATTTATATATATTGATATATAATATATTTGTATATATATAAATTCCATATATATGTCAGTATTCTCATAACCATTATGAGGTAAGAACTATCAGTATTTACATTTTACAGGTGACAGAACTGAAGCACAAAGAGCTAAGTGTCTCAACTAACATTCCAGAGCTGCTAAGAGTTGGAACCAGGATTCAAATCTAGGTGATCTCATTCCAGTCTGAGCTCTTATTTACTCTTCTTTCTAGGTGTCTTGGAGTCTGTACTATGCTCACTATCCTATATCACTATGAAGGTTCTGAAGATTATGCAGAAGAGACGCTGAGAGAGCAGTGTGAGCTAAGACCATGAATTTTGTGGAAAAGGCAATTAAAAGGCTGCACCTTGAAGGGCTCTCTTCCCTACCATATGATGGTATAAGTTAAGCCCTGTCTTTCTTGCTCAATGTGATCTCTTCCCTTATCCCTGTCCTTGAGGTAGTCTGGTGGAGCAAAGGAACATCCTTGCAATTGGAAGATCTTAATTTGAAGCCTGGTACTATTTCTTTCCATTTATGCAGTATGAAAGGAATACCAGTCTACTAACATGACCTTCAACTAACTAGCTGTGTGCCCGTACTTGTGTATTTTCTTTCTCTGAGCCTTAGTTTTTATAGCTGCATAATGAACGTTTGACTTGGATGATACCCAATCATGTTGTGCCTGAATGAAGAAGTTCCTGAGCAGGGGGCAAAACCCATTCAGTTGGTGAGGTGATCTCAAGTCATTCTGATGGGGGCCACATAAAACATCTTTGGAGAGTAATTCTGTGTTCAGATTGAAGCTCACAGGAATTGTGCCTTTATCTGAGTCTGCCATGACTCTGAGGGGAAGGAGTGATAGCTATATCAGGTATTTAATGTCTAGTCCCCTGAACCTTACCCTCTAGATGAGGAAACCAAGGCCTAGAGAGGTTAAGTAACTTTCTTAAGGTCTTACAGTAAGGTAATTGTGGAGCTGAGCTGTAAGCCAATTTTTCTGCATATTTTCTATTAAACACCATGAAATGAGGAGCTGGCCTAATAACTAACAGAATCTGACATTTATTGAAAACTCATCATGTCTTCACTGTGTGTAACAGATTAAATTATTACTCATCATTGATTCTTTCCCCTTTGATCACCAATCAATAGGGAAGGAGATGAGAAATAACTACTTGTATGATACTGAAATTTTTGTGGTTGTTATACAGCAAGAGCTAACTGATACAGGAATTGCTACCTGAAGTAGAATGTTCTAAAAAATTGAAATGTGTGACTTTACTTTTGAGACTGAGGCAGGTGGTGAGGGAAGCATTGGCTGCTGGTGTAATGGCATTAATGTTATGTAATGGCAAAACTTTTGGTAAGACTGTCACTTGCAATAACCTGGGAGGCAGAAAATGTGCCTGCGGCATTTGTCAAGTTGGATAAACGGAATTTGAGCCAGAATGTTGAAAGCCTGAGCTGGCTGCTGCTAATTGCATTTGAAAGAGATAAGCTCAGGAAGGAATTGGCCAGTTTGTAAGCAGAATTCCAAAGGACTACACACAGCCCAGAAATTGAAGAATGAAAAAACAAATAATTTCTCACAAAAAAAGAGGTTGCCACTATGACACAACCTTGAAGTATGAAATTGAAGGCTTTGTCTGTAAGTTTTTTGTGGGTTGTTTTGCAGTAATTGCTGACTGAGAGGTACTGTACAAGGTACTGTGCATACATTATCTCATTTAATCCTTATATTAATCCCACAATACAAATGCTATTATTTCCTTTTTACTGATGATGAAACTCTGAAGTTCTAAAATATGCCCAAAAAGCAAGCAAGAGTCCAGATGGCTACATAAAGTAGACGTAGAGTTGGAACTTGAGGGTTAATCTGATTCTAAAAGTCACTATCCTGGAAAGCTATTCTGCCCCTCATCCCATCAATGTCTCCATCTTCTTTGCTGTGTGAGAGTGTGGTAGGCAGAATAGGCAACTTCTCAACCCAAAGATTTCCAGACCCTGATCCCTGGAAATTGCAAGTGAGAATTAAGGTTGCAGATGGAATTAATGTTGATAGTCAGTTGAATTTCAGGTGGAGAGGTTATCTTGGATTAGCTGCATGGGTTCCTAGAAGAGGAAGGAGGAAGTGTTGGGGGTCAGAGAACTATTTGAATCACTGTACTGCTGCCCTTGGAGATGAGTTTCACAATCTGAGGAGTGCATGCACCCTCAAAATGCTGGAAAAGGCCAGGGAACAGATTCTCCCCTAGGCATTCCAGAAGGAAGGCAGCCTTGCTGACACTTTGATTTTAACCTAGTAGACCCATTTTGGAGTTCTGACATTCAGAACTATAATATAATAAATCTGTGTTGTTTTAAGCCAAGAAGGTATTTTGTTATGTTAGCAACAGGAAATCAGTGCAATAAGCATCTCTAAATGGTTGCTTTATATGTACATATGTATGTGATTTTCTAAGGGTGTATATTTAATTTAAAGTCTAAATGTCCTTGAGCAAGAGAAATCCCTTTGGTGATCAAATAGGGGTGAAGAAGCCAGGACATTCCTGGGGAAATGCAAACTTTCCACCTATTCTTTTGACCATAGCCTAACACAGAATGAATTTAGTTCAACAAGCATGATGTGCCAGAGGATCTCCAAAAGAGCATCTACATGAGTGATTGAGTACAGGCTTCTGTGTTTGGGTGCTGACACACTTGAGTGAATATGCACATTCACATGTGCACATTTGTGGCTGGATATGTGTCATCCTTGCTCATGCATGCATGTAGACAAATGCTTATATTTATGCATGTACACCAATCTGTTCAGGCATGGGTGGACATGGCATGCATGCATAGGACACGTGAGAGCACTTGAGTGTACCTATTTTCATTTGTGTGCATGTGGGTGCATGTGTGTGTTCCCTGAATTCACTTGGAGATTTCAGGTCTGAGATCAGAACCTTTCTTTAGTTCATCCACCTGGCACCATCCTCGACCAGGTCTTGGGTAGAGAGGAAGCACAGGAGTCCTTGACAGGAACCATTAATTTGTTTTTTTTTTCTCCCTGGGGCTGGAGTAAAATGAAGCTTGTTTTCCATTTCTGCAGAACGAGGAGAAGTTTATTGATTTTTCCTCACTCCTGATTGCTCACATTAGAGGCTTGTTTCTAAATAATTGACACCAGGATCATTTGTTTCACTGCACAAACATTTTATGGGTCACTTTTTCCTTTGAGGCACAGTTCTGAGTGGACTCCAAAGAAGCCCATTTTATAGATAGGTGTTTTTCTGCTTGGAGAACATCTCTACAGGGGCAAGTTCAGCTACTAGGGGGCTCTTTTAATTGCTAATTTGCTCAGCCATTGATTTGTCCAAAAACTGTACTGAATGCCAGTGACAAGCAGAATGAATCTATGTGGTAGTGAGGGCTGTGGTGGATGGGCATCAACAAATAGGTTCTTGGTTATTGAACCAATATGGTGGGGCTGCTCTGTCAGCCTCCAATGAAACTTTCTGCCATACTTATCTCTAAGCAGTAAAGTTCAAGGACTGAGGGAAAAAGGGAAGGAGAAGAATGGGAGCAAGAGAGGGACAAACAGTCAAATAGTCAAAGCCTCAGGTTCCCAAGATCCCTTCTAGCTGTGCTCATGCCACACTGACATCTCAAAGATGCTGCCCATTTCCCATTGCCACCGCTTGCCCACATTTAAAAAATAACTCCCTCAGGGTTATTTGAACCCTTTCATCTGGCCCCCTCCCTCACAGGGCAGCCTCTCAAACTCTTTCCTTATGTTCTGATTTGGTTTTATGTGTAAGTTTCTTGCAATACAATTTTTTAAAGGTCAGAATCGACTCATGAATCCCTGTCTCTGGCTTCACCAAGAGGGGGTTTCTAATGTTACCACCTATGCATTCAGATAACCCTCATTCCCTGGACTTACAAAATCCTGAGAGATACTAGCTGGACTGGAGAAGGTGACAACCACTCCCCGCTGGTGCTGACTCTTTGCCTAGACACCCAATACTGACCTGCCTCCTCCACCTCTGGTTGGGGAGGTCTACCTGAGGTCTTCTTGGCTGGATTTAAAGTTTTTCTTTCTCAAATGGTTCTAAGAGCAACAGATTCCTTTCTTTGTACAGGTGGCCCTTTCAAGGAGAGCTCAAATTTCCAAGCTTATGCTGCCAACTCTTGCCACCCAGTGAGAGAAGACCCAAACCAGAAGTTTCCATCTTCCCACCACCTGCAAAAGGTGACCTCTTTCTAGCAGCCTATGTGCCTCTAAGGAACTGGGTCAGCCTTGTCTGCTCCATGGGGGATTGGCAATTCTTGCAAGAGATCTCAGCTGGTGCCACAGCAATGACACATTTTGGGGACTTCTCACATGACTTCAGGTGGCCCCAGAGAGGGTTATAGAACTTTCTTGTATGTAGTGGAGCCAAGAATGCTGCTTGGCTCTGCTGTACTCATCTCTCTTTTGTCTTCCACAGAATTCCATGTGTTCCATGTGTTAGTGGGCCTAACTAAATGAATAAGTAAATATTTTAGCCACTCTTTCAATTAGATAATAGTCAATGGGTTGGGGGCAGAAGTGGTAGAGTAGACTTTCTGAGAAAGTGTTTTAGCAAAGGGTCAGACAATGGCAGGTGACTTTTCCCTTTTTACCTCTCCTTCCAAACTTGTCTGAAAATCAGACATGCTGACTGGAGTCATCTAATAGTCATCTTCGGCCAGGAGATGATTTTGATGAAATCCATGGTCTAAGGATGGTAGAGCAGAAATACTGAAGACCCTGGCTCTTATTTACTATGGAATACATTCTACTGCCTATCTCAGGCCTTCTTATATATGAGAGAGAAACAAATTTTTTTCTTTTCTGTCACTAGTTTTTGAATGGAACTCTTGATATATGAGGTTGCAGAGTTATATCTCTTAACAAGAATAGCCCGGTGTTCGGGACCTAGGTGGCCTGTGCACAAGTAATTTATCAATCTTTTATGATTCTATGACTAAAACCTCAACATGCACTTTCATTTATAACAGAGCATTGAGCTTCAGTTCAGATTGGTGCATCGAAATAATTCTGTGTTTACCTTAAGGTAAAGGACTTGTAGGTATCTCCCTAGTTTAGGGATACGCAAGTGATCAAAAGTAGAAATCCTTATCACAAACTGATGAATGTAAGGGAAGCCCAGACCTCAGGGGGTATTAAGACTTGTATCTAGGTGTTCCCCCAAAGCTTCATGTGGTTATAGGTGAGTAGTTTTGAAAGTGGCTGGACTAGGGTGTGTGAATGAGGGTTAAGGGTGTGACATTGGGATTAACGGTGTGGATAATGGAAGCCCTGCCCTA
The DNA here is from genome assembly GCA_004365215.1 of Cuniculus paca. Lineage (NCBI taxonomy): Eukaryota > Metazoa > Chordata > Mammalia > Rodentia > Cuniculidae > Cuniculus > Cuniculus paca. The sequence continues at coordinate 8,294 of RJWT010006878.1, read as the reverse complement.
GGTGTGAGAGGCACCCATCAGATCAACAGATTTACAGTCTAGATGGAATATAAAGAGAAGAGGGAAGTCAGGCAAGCTGCTGCTTCTTGCTGCTTTGGCTGTTTGATGCCTTCCTGCCCTGCCATGCCCTTCTACCACGCTGCCCCGCTTTCGAAGCCCACTATGGACTGGAACCTCTACAAACTGTGAGCTAAAGTGAAGTTTTCTTCCTTTAACTTTGAGTGTTGGGTATTTGGTCTCAGCAATGAGAAAAGTAACTAAGACAGGGAGTTTTCCAAGAAAATCCTCCAGTACAGGTGTCCAGAGGAAAGTGGCAATTAACATAGGTTAAAGGTACATGACATAGCCAAACACCCAAAATGTACAGCACCCTGAATATGTGTATTAAGGGACCACAGAGGCCCTTCCTCCAACTGGATAATGTTCAAACTCTTTATGTGTATTTCTTTAATTCCCTATTTAGTTGTCTTTTGATTAATACAGTCATGACTTTACTGGGAAAGAACCATATTCCACTACAAAGTCACCTTTTTTTTTTCCTATGCCCAAAAGACAGGCTTCTTGCCTTCAAACATAGATACTCACCTATTGTACAATGTTGTGTCCTTCAATCAGTGTCCACCTTCTGAAAGATACATCCACTCAACAGGTGCAGATGCCAGCCCCTGGGCTTTTGCCAGTCTACTCCCTCCCTTAGCTGCTAACCTGGTCATGCCCACCTCCACTCTACCCAGAGGCATGGCATGGTTCCCACTCCTTTTGGCTCTCACTCTTCATGCCAGAGTTATAATACCTAACTTTCTGGAAGTTTCAGACATTCTTCTCAGCCTAACCCCTTTGGGAAGTTCGCTCAGGGCTCTAACTAGAGGTGAGTTAAGCGTCCCTCACTGCTTATTTCTTAAAATGCTATTTATTTATTTATTTATTTATTTATTTATTTATTTATTTTACTGAGGAATAGAACCCAGGGTCTCATGCATTCTAAACAAGTTTTCTACCATTGAGCTAAATCCCTGGGCTCTTAGGTGTCATTTTAACAGTTCATCTTGAGTGGAAGTGGAAGCTCCTTTGCCTTTAAAAAAATTTTTTTTTTCCTGTGGCACTGGGGATTGAACTCACGACCTTGCGCTTGCCAGGCAGGCGCTTAGGCCACTGAGCTAGATCCCCGGCCATGGTGTTTTTGAGACAGTGTCTCACTATGCCATTCAGGCTGGCCTTGGGCTCACTTTATAGCCCAGGCTGGTCTCGAACTCACAATGATCCTCCCGTCTCAGCCTCCCGAGTGCTGGGATTACAGGCGTGAGCCACCACACCCGGCTTAAGAAAATTTCTTTATTGAATTTATTGGTACAATTTAGATAGGTATAATGATCAAGTTGTGTTATGTACGTGTACAAAGTTTTCCATAATACATATAATTATTATGCACTGCAAATATGTTCTAATACAAAAAAAGAAATTGTGTGAAGTGTTGGAAGAATTAGGGTGGTGAGTGTGTCTTGGGGTGGAATTTGGGGAGAAGAGTTGATGTAATCATGACTTTCTGATTTTTCCTGTGGCATAAGTTCTGCCAGATGGCCACATTCAGCTTTGGATACAGAGCTTTTGGTCAGAGAATCAATCATTTCATTCACAAAAGTGAATGAATGATCAAGGAATCCTTGCACACGTCAGAAGACTGAACTAATCAAGAGACGAAGTAAGGTAAATGGAAACTTGACTTTGGAAGAAAAAGAGATAGTTAAAGAGAGAATTTTTTAAACACCTTTCATCTTCAAAGCATTCACTGTGACCCTGAAGGTATCCAACTGCCTAAGTGGCCCTGTTGAAGTTTCTCAATTTTAGGTCAATGTGGAAAATTTAGACATCTTGGCTTGACACTTGAGTACCTGAAAATCTATACTCTAATGTCTGAAATGGTACCCATTAGCAACATGTAGTTATTTATACCTAAGTTTAGACTAGTTGAAATAATAAAGTACTCAATAGTCACATGTGGGTAGTGTTTACCATATTGAACAGTGAAGATACAGAACATTTACATCATAGAAGAAAATTCTACTGAGCAGTATTGCTATAGCAATGTTTCAGATGAAGCTTTGATTTTAGCATAGTTGCAAAGATTTATATGCACACATACATACATTGATCACTTCCCTTTAATGTTATTTAACTTGTTTTTATTTATTTTTAAATTGAGGCATAATTTAAATATAGTAAAATGCACAAATCCTAAGTGTACAAGTCAATGAATTTCTAATATGTATGCATAGTGTGACTACTGAGCAAACTGATACATGGAACATTTCCTTTGCTCTAGAAAGTTTCATTGTACGCTTTCCCAAAGTAACTACTGCTCTGAAATCTATCACTATAGAATTTGGTCATCCTTGAACTCTAGTTCTTTCAGCAAAATCCTTTTGAAACAATACACGGATAGCATACATGTTGTGTTTGTACTATTTGATTGTTGAATTACGTTCCATTGTATAAATCAACTATAATTTGCTTATTATTTGCTTATTCATTCACTCATTGAGGGACATTTGATTTTTTTTCCAGTTTTTGCCTATAGTGAATACAGATGCTATAAACGTTTGTTTTTAAGTCATTTTGTGACAAATCTGTTGCTCTTTAAAATGATCTCACTTGGACACTATACTTGTCACTTCCCTTTTCACTGGGCTCCCTTGACTCCTTTCCTTCCCTCTGGTGTCTCCTTGACCACATTGCCATGTCCTCCTGTTTGTCATCTTTGTCCACCACTGCACTGTGAGCAGCCCAAAGGCAGCAACTGTTGGGCATCGTCTGAAAAGCCAAGGTTGAACTCACTGTGCCAGCATGTAGCCCAGACTATTCTTAGTGCTCAGCTCTGGGCTTGCCCTGCTGTGAAGAAGAGAGAAGAAGGTTTCCACCCCAGGAAGGTGAGAGTCTGAGAAGATAGTTGACTGACAGAAGACTGGTGACCCACAAGTGCAGGCCAGTTCAAAATTCAGTCTCCATGTGAGTGGGAAGAAGCTTACAATGTCTTCAAGGGAGGACTAAGCACTACCGTTGTGCAAAGATCTTTTGTGTTTCTTGTACATTATGAAACAAAGAGTTCTGAAGATTCCACAAGTAATCCCTGGGGTCTGAGCAATGCCTCAGACCATATATGGGGTTCTTGGTTTGGGGCTATTTACCTACCTTAAGAGCATCTTCACAACTTATAGTGGCATCACTGGTCTCTCTGGGAGTCATGCAAGACTCTTCATCTGAGGATGCACCATACTGCCTGATCTGCTCCTCGCCTCTAGTCTAGGACTCTGCTGCCTCCTATACTCCTTCTTTGCATCAGTCAGAGGCTTTGACACACATATGTGTATGTGTATACATACATTCATGTGCCACATAGTGATACTTCAGTCACTGATAAACTACATATCTGAGAGTGGTCCTGTGGATTATAATGGAGTAGAAATATTGTTATTGGCTTATAAAGTTGGAGTGGAGCAGCTGGCTAGAGAGACCATCAGGATGGGCAGGCTTGAATGGGATGAAGCTTCTGTCCACAGGTAGAAATTCTTTTCTTTTTCTCTTTTCTTTTTGTTTTTCTTTCTTTTTAAAAGGAGAACAGATTTATTTTCACTTATAGTTTCAGAGGTTTTAGTCCACGGTTGCCTAGCTCCAAGGCAGAAACAACACTGTGGAAGGGCATAGTAGAGGGCAGATGCTCACTTCATGTCAGCCAAGCAACATAGAGAGAAGGAAAGAGACACCAGGATAACTTTTTTCCTTCACGAAGCTTCTGTTTTGCTCTTAAGGCTTTTTACTCTATTGAACCAGGTCCCCTGCCGTACCACCCCCCGCAGCATATCAAGGGCAATCTACTTCACTTAAACTCAGTTGATTGTAAACATTAATCACATCTATAGAATAGCCATCATAGCAACATCTAGATTAGTATTTGATTAAATACCTGTGTACTATGGTCTAACCAAGTTGTCACTTAAAACTGGCATCCCATTTCCCAAATTTGTTTCCTGGGTATATGGAGGAAAAGAAATCAATTTAGTTTCTTTGTACCTGTGAAAACTAAGAGGCAAAATTAAAAAAAGAATTCCCATAGGTTAAAGCCCATATCTGATCAAAATGGCTTATAATTGGGTGAAGTGACTATAGATTGTCCTCGATAGCTCAAGGAGAAACCACACTCCTGCAAAATTCTTATGAACATTCTCACCTCCACAGGAACAAGGATCTCCTTCAGGAGGTGGGGGAAAGAGTGGGTGGGGCAAAGACAAGAGGAAATGTTATAGTTTGGATCTGAAATGTCTCCCAAAGGCTCATGTATTAAAGGCTTGGTCTCCAGCTGGTGGTGCTATTGGGAGATGGTGGGAATTCAAGAAGAATGGAACCTAGTTGGAGTAAGTGGGTTGCTAGAGGTGTAACTTTGAAGGATATATTTTTGTCCCTGGCTCCCTTCTTTTCTCTGTTTCCTGGCCAGCATGAGATGAGCAGCTCTGCTATACTGTGTGCTTTTAACCATGATGTTCTGCTTTGCCAGGTCAAATTATAATGCACAGAAATCTCAGAAACCATGAGCCAAAGTAATTCTTTTCTTCTTTAAAATTTTATCCTCAGATATTTTATCACAGCAACAGAAATCTTACTAATACAGGATATACTGTATACATTTCCTGGGTACCATTTGCAGTAGAGAGAATTACTAAAAAGCCTTATTCCCAGAGTTCATCTAGAGAATTATATGTCCTTGCACACACATACTGGAGCTACTATATCTGCATACATGACTTTCTTTTTCTACTCACCCACATATCCATACTCCTACTCTCTGCCTATTCATCCACCCATCCACCTTACCATGCATCCATACATGTATTTATCCATTCACTCTCCATCTAGATTCTTATAAATCTACTATTTTATCCAATCACCCATCTACCTATCCATCCAGTCAGCCAGCCAGCCAGCCCACCTATTCATACAATCACACCTACATGTATCCACTTGTCCACCTACTGACTCATCTATCCACACACCCACTTCTCTATTTACTATTTATTTATCCACCCAGCTATCCATGCATCTGGCCACATATCTATTCATCCCATGGATATTTACTAAATATCTGCATGATTCAGCCACCATGCTTAATACTGAAGACACAATGGTATGAGAAACAGAAATGTTTCCTGACTTAAGGGAGCTCATGATTCAGGATGTAGAGAGTACAGACAAATTCAAGATTGCAACTGAAATAACTACTACAAAGGAGAGGTACATGATATTATGAAAACCTGTAATGAGAGGTTGAACTTAGGCATAAAGTCAGGGAAGACTTCTTGATTCAAGTTGAAGAGTAGAGTTATTGAAAGAACAAAGAGGGGAATACAAAGTTCACAGATTAGGAGGTAGTGATGCACTGAAGCATAGTAGCAGGAAAGCAGTCTGTGGGGGTGGAAGATAGGTAAAGATGACCTGTTCAGGGCCATGTTGGAAAGTTTTGGTATTTTTAAAAACCCAAAGCATTTTAGTGAGGGATTGAATAATCAAAATTATGTGTTGGAAAAATGGATTAGGAAGAAGATGAAGCAATGAGGTGGACAGACTACACAGAAATCTAGGATAGTTAGTTGTTCTATGGAGTGTTTTTGTTAAGTACGTGACCTTGAAGTTTTGGGACAAGTATTTTTCCATATAAATATCATACAAAATGTTGTATTAAAATACTTAATATTCATATATTTTAGATATTGGGTCTTCATCTGAGGAACAACTGGCAAAATTTTTTTTCCAGTCTGGGTTATCTCTTCACTCTATTGGTGATTACTTTTGCTGTGCAAAAGTTTTTTAATAAAATCAAATCCCAATTGTTGATTCTTTGTAGTATTTCCTGTGCCATCAGGGTTTTGTTCATGAAGTCTGTAATGGTTTGTGTCTAGGTGGCCCCCCCAACCTCATGCAGTCATGGAGACAGCTGAATCTAGCATTTGTGATTGGTTCATTGTCTAGCACTGGGATTAGCGATGTGAGTGCTGCACCAGCCCAGGGGCAGAGCTGGCATACAATATATGTGAGGGAAGAAGGTGTGTTTTTTTCTCTCTCTCTTGCCCTGTTCACTCTTGCCACCTGCAGCTGCTATGAACAGTTGCCCCTCAGCCACACCATCCCACCTTGGAGCCAGCTGAGTATGAACTGAAACCTCCAAAAACTGTAAGAAATAAACTTTTCCTTCCTTCATGTTGGGTGTCAGGTATTTTGTCTCAGCAATGAGAGAAAAGTAACCAAGACAAAGTCTTTACCTATACCTATGCCTTCAAGAGTTCTACCTATTATTGCTTCCAGCATATTTAGTGTTTCTGTTTTAATATTTAGATCTTTGTTCCATTTTGACTTTAGTTTAAAATGCATGGTGAGACACATGGATCTAGTTTTAGTCTTGGCATGTGGAAAGCCAAGTTTTCCAGCATCATTTATTAAAGAAGCTGTCTTTCTTCCACTGAACATGCATGGCCCCTTTGTCAAAGATAAGGTGGCTGAGTGTGTTTGGAGTTTTTCTGCATCTTCTCATCTGTTCCATTGATCCTCAGGTCTTGTCTTGTCTTGTTTTTTCTCTTTCTGTCTTTCTCTCTTTCTCTCTTTCTCTCTTTCTCTCTCTTTCTCTCTTTCTCTCTCTTTCTCTCTTTCTCTCTTTCTTTCTTCTTTCTTTCTTTCTTTCTTTCTTTCTTTCTTTCTTTCTTTCCTTCCTTCCTTCCTTCCTTCCTTCCTTCCTTCCTTCCTTCCAGTATCATGCTGTTTTTAATCACCATAGCTGTGTAGCATAATTTCAAGTCAGGGATTGTGATGTTCCCTGCTTTGCCTTTGTTGCCCAGAATTGTTTTGCTATCCTATGTCTCTTCTGGTTCCACAAGAATTTTAGGAATGTTTTCTCTAGTTCTGTGAGGTATGCTAATAATATTTTGATTGAGATTGCCTTAAATCTGTATAACAATTTTGGGAGTATGTTCATTTTCACTATGTTGGTTCTTCTTACTCAAGAGCAAGGGACATCTTTCCATTTTCAGATATCCTCTTCAATCTCCTTTTTCAGAGTACTATAGTTTTCAATGTAAAGATCTTTTACTACCTTTGTTAGACTGATTCCTAAGTATTTTTTTTGAATGCTATTGTGAAAGGTGTGGTTTTCTTAATTTCTCTCTCAGTGAGTTTGTTATTTGTGTACAAGAATTCTATTGAGTGTTGACTTTGCAGTGGGAGTGTTAAAAACTGAGAGATGTTGAATGGGGAAATATCAGGGAAGGTGTTCCGGAGGGCATGGTGTGTCTGGCTTTGAATGTGCTCCTTATAACAGGGACTGTGCCTGGCTCGTCTTTCTCTTCCCACCCCCACACCTAGTGCATAGGGTCCAGATGCCTGACAACTTTGAGCTAACCAAGGAATAAACAAAGGATTTGGAAGATGGACTTGGTCTTGGGAAATCCATTCCCCCTTTTCTCTGTGTTGCTCTTTGTCGAAGACTTCTACCCTTGTAGGCAGCCTTTCACAACTTTCTGTGTTGATGGATTCCACTGGGGCTCAGGTAATGGAAAACTGGGGGAAGATGAGAGGAAGCAGAAGGAGAAACTAGAGCATGTTTCCTCTTTGGTGATTTTGGGATGAGTCTGCAGTAGTTGCTGTTCTTCCTTTGTGGTTCCAGTTTTTTAAGGGTGACCTCAGGTCTTTCCCATTCATTTTTCCTTTCTATTTCCCTGTGGCTTGAGGGAGGTGATGGCTTCCTGTTGTTGCTAACATTTGCTTGCCTCAGTATACTGCTTGGTTTCTCAGCTTTTCCATCATCCAATGTAACCAGTTCCCTGCACCTAAATCTGTCTCAAGAAGTTGGGTAGCTTCCTTTTCCTGGTTAGGTCCTGATTAGACTTCTTTGCCCTACAACCCCAGATGTTCTGGGAAATTCCCCATCTACATATCAAGTGCAAGAGAAACTTTATTAGATGCAAATGACTGGAGATACCATTTACACCTAAAAGAAGGTGTGCTTCTTTTATAAGAAAGAAAAGCACAAACAAGCATGTTGGGAAGAAGGACTAAGGTGAGGCTTTGAGGGATAGAAGTATTAATTACAATAATAATAACTTCCAATGATTAAACCTCTAAGATGTGCTGAAAGTTTTGCATACATTCTCACTAACCTACAAAGTCTTACTGTGCTTATTTTACAGAGATGAGTACATGGAATGTAGCAAATGGCAGAGGTGATATTTGAACCTCTAGTTCCACTCTCTCCAGAGCTT
>RJWT010006877.1:0-28426 GCA_004365215.1 Cuniculus paca | reverse complement strand
CCTCCTCAATTCAAATTAAAAACAAAACCTACATTTGAAAAGCTGCCTCATGTTCTTGACTACCAGATCTACTGATGGAGGCCCAAAACAGCTATCCACTGCAACAGTGATTCATCGGGGTGCATCTGTCACTGTCCTACTGCCCACCAATACTTTCTCATCTTGCCTCTGCGTTCCTCAGTGAGCAAAAGCTTTCATGCATCTGGAAAACTGGCTGCTGGTCCTTAAAGAACACCTGGGAAGACCTCTTCAAAACATCTCCGCATGGCTTTCCTGGGGTTTTCTAAAGTGGCGGACATCACCCTTGCAAAGGCTCTTGGGGTTTAAGACAGATGAATCCTGAATTTTGCTATTTCCTTTCTGTTTGTGGTTCTAGATCACAGAACAACCAGCAGCAGCACTGAGCAAGATCAGCACCAAATTAAGGAGAGGGGTCAACTTGTTTTCCTGGCATGTCAGGCAATCTCTGAATGAAAGAGCTATGGCTGTTCTACCTTAGAATTCTGAGTGGGGTGGGCATCTAGATTTTGACCGTGGAAGACCTTTGGAGACAAGGATGAGGTAGAGCAGCCAAGGTACTGCTGACTGACTGAATCACTCATTCAGGGAATGATGTTCTGGGTTAGAAAGCATAGTACTGAGTTGGATGGTCTAGGCTCACCGTGGGGAAGGCAATTTTAAAATCAGTCTGTAGCATGAATGGAAGGGCACAGAGAGGAACCCAGGAGTTGGGGCTTTTACTGACTCCAACAGGGCACAGCTAGACCATTTGAAGCAAGGAGTAAGTGGTAAAAATAAATCTAAGAGGTCCATTAGGCTCCCTCTGCTTAAAAGGCTTAAAGAAATTTCACAGTGAGAGTTATGAAGGAAGGTTGGATCTGTGATTATTATCTTGAACATTATTTACCACTTACTGGCTGTCTTTCACCCACTGGGTACCAAGTGGAAAATAAAACAGAGACTTTAGTGAATAAAAGAAAGGAATGGACTGAAGTTACCCTGGCATCCAAAGGAGTGGAACCTCCAACCAGCTGTTTTGATTTTTAATTTAGCCAATAAACCCATTGGGAAAAATATGAAGATGATCACAAACATGGTATTACAGGCAGCCTTGGATGCTGGAAGGAAGCTAGGATGATCGTTACCTGTTAGTGACATAGTCAACGAGATGCTGTTTAAACATGAGGCTCCACTTTTTAATTATATTCATCAGAGATGCCTTAAAGGGCCGCACATCAATTTTCATCCAGCTGTCAAACACCTTGGTGGGCTCTAGTCTGCACACCTCTTCATAGAGCTTTTCATAAGAGTCAATTTGTGCTTTGAACTGATGTAGGAGGGGTGGACTCTCTGGGATGCCATCTTCTGCATGAGCTTCAATCTCCTCAGGTGTGAGGATATGGCCATACAACAGAAACTGGCCCAAAATCTCCTTACGGTCTTCCACATAGAGGTAGGAATACTGGCTGAATGTGTTCCGATAGCCGCAGCAGAGAGTCATCATGCTCTGGACCCTCTGCATGAGCATGTCTCGCATGCTCGCCAAGTTGGCCATGCCCTCCAGTGCAACCTGGAGAAGTGAGAAGATACCAGGGAGGTTACACCAGTGCTTGGCAGGATGTTCCAGATGAGCTGAAAGGCAGATGATTGCACATCCAGTACCTGATAGTCAGGAGAACCATTTTGTGAGGAAAGCCGTGGCACCAGAGATGATATCCCAAAAATGCTAGTGATGAGATTCTCAATAATGTTGTAGAACCCCCCTTTTACTCCAGACTCCAGAGAAGGATGGAAAACTAATTCCGGAATGGCAAGGCTGAGCTGTGCTTCAAACATTGGAGTGAGTCCCACCTTACACTCTGGAAAGCACATCAACAGAACAACAATGAACAGGTGACATGGGCAAAGAAGACTGTTTTGCAATAACCAAGGGTGTTTCTCCAGAGTATAGAAGAAATGGAAATGGAAACTTTGTTAGGGAAGGTGAGAGGGGGAGTCTTGCAGAGTTTCTCACCATGGAGCCACTGATATTTTGGATAAACCAGTTTTTGCACCAGGCTTTCTTGGGTATTGCGGTACATTTACTGTCCTTGTTCTTCTGGCACAATTCCCAACAACCAAAGGATGCAAGCCAGTCCCCTTCCACGTTCTCAAATGCCTCTTGGGGCCAGAACTTCCCCTTCTTGAGAAGAGGCTGATTTTTCAGAGCCAGTTTCTTACAAGCAGACCATTGTTTCCTGGGTCATGCTATTCCACTGGCAATCACTAAACTATGATGGGAAACTTGCCGATGGTAGTATAGGTGTGAGAAACAAAGAGGAATTATGACCCTGCCCTTTTTGCTTCCTTTCTGAAAATACAGAACTTATTTTAATTCTGTAGTCCTGTAGTGATAAAAATTTTAAAAACAGCATAAATAATTCACAAACTCCTGATTACTTGTAGACTAACTTGCCTTGCTAAATTTAAATCAAAACACAACGTGGAGCACAGTGTTCCAAGTAGAAGATAAATGCTTAAACTTGTACCAATAATCAATTATTTTCATATATCTTTGATTGTAGAAATATTTAGGAGCCCATTATGGATTGGATATTGTGAGCAGAGGAGATCACTCATTGAAATCCATTGTCTTCTTAGTCCCTAGAAATAAAGCTTTTTTTTTTTTTTGGTACCAGAAATTGAAATCAGGACCTCACACTTGCCAGACAGGTGCTGTGCCACTAAACTATATCCCTGGCCCGAGAAATAGGGCATTCACTGAGCATGTGTCCAAATTTCTCAGCCTTATGTGCTGTTAGATGTGGCAATGTGATTTCCTCAACAGTGGAACACGGGAACCAGTAATGGTGCCATTTCTGGGTTGGGACCCTTGAGGCAGAAGAGGCTTTCTACACATGCAAGCTTTCTTCCAAGACAAGAGCTTGAATGTGATCATAATCTGGCTCAACACAGAATGGGACAAATTCTTACAGACTGGAGGAGCAGCATTTTCTTTCTTTCTTTTTTTTTTCCTCTGTGTGTGTTTTTATTTATTTTTTAATTTATTAATTTTTTAAAAAAGAAAAACAGAAAAAAGGATAGAGATGATACAGAATTTCAAAAAAAAGTAGGAAATTAACACTAGTTAATATATTGTATATTGTTATCTTAGAAGTAGCTGTTCAGGTTACAAGATCTAGGCATAAAAAATGATCAAACAATCAAACAATGACAGCACAAACTGCTCTTTTTGATGAACTAACAGAGATTAGTAGTGCAGTTATCTAGCTTGTATACATATACATACACACATTTATATCTGTATACCTACATACATATAATCTTTTCATTTCTTCCTTTTTTCCTTTCCCCTATTCCATTTGTTCTTTTTTTTGACCATTTTCTTTCACTTTCATTATTACAATATCTATTGTACATTTTGGATCTTATTACTCTTTTAGTTTTTTATTTTTATTTTTTTTACACTAGGGAGACAATATGATATTTATAAATATGAGGTTGATTTATTTCCCTTTTGAGTATGGTCTCAAGTTATCTCCATTTACCTATAGAAGCCTCACGATTATCCTTTTTTATAACTGAGCAATATTCCATTGTATAAAATGCCACATCTTTTTTATCCATTCTATGGTTGATAGGCATTTGGGTTGTTTCCAAGATTTAGCTATTACAAATTGTGTTGCTATAAACATGGGTGCACATATATCACTGTGGCATGACATTTTCAATACTTAGGGTATAGAGTTGTCTTTCAGGATATATTATTGATGGAATTTTTGACAGTTTAGTCATTCATTTAACTAAAACTATGGGACCCTCAAAGATCTCTAAGACTAGGGTCTTGCCTTTAAAATCATAGGAATCCACATGAATTTGTATTATAGGATTTCTTATCCCATAAAATGTGTATTTTATCTCAGAGAATACGTTTGCCTATAGCATGATAATTATACAAATATCAAATAGTTTTAAAAAACCACTATAATATGAAGCATTATACAATTTGAGCATTCCTTATCTGAAATGAATAGGAATAGAAATATTTCAGATTTTGGATTTTTTTGGAGTTTTTAATATTTGCATAGACTTTATTGATTGAGCATCCCTAATCCAAAATGGAAAAATCTAAAATGCTCTGAAATGCAAAACTTTTGAAACTTAAAAACTCGGTTTCAGAGCATTCTGAAATTCAACTTTCCAAATTAGGGAGGTTCAATGTACATATGTACTTATGATGTAATGTGTGTGACTATAAATACTGTATACTCTAAATTAATAGATCAGTTACTTTAATAGATCATTAAAGAAACTTTTGACTGTATGAGATTTTTGCCTCATGTGCTGACATGAGAATCAAATCCCCACACTAGAGATAGTGCAAGTGTAATCATGCAGGATAGATTCTCTTGGTCCCATGATCTTGGTGCAAGTAAATCATTTTAGGAGGAAAGAGGAGAAAGAACATTTCTTGATGGAAAGGATTGCTTTTAGTGGGCTATGTATGCAGCATTTGGACTTTGAGAGACAATAGAGAGACCAGCTCAAGTCATCGAACCATACGGGCCTCACCAAACCAAGAAGTAAAAGTGACAAAACGGACTCGAAATGAAAAAGCTGTTCTTTTAGGTTCTTCACCACCCAACCCAACCAGGTAGCCAGTGTCTTTAATTTTTATAGTCCCTCAGTCCAGCAACTCCTAAGCCCAGCTCCTGCCCACTGAAAAAATTTGAAAGGTCTCTGTAGAAGAAAAGATATCCTCCTGTCTTGATATTTTCATGGAGGGAAGATAACTGATGATCTTGGAGAAAGACTCCCATCTGTTCTCTCCATTCCGTTGTCCCCACTCTACCCTTCCCACAAGAGGACAAGTGGCAGGATAGGCAGAGGACCACTGGGCAGGGGTCCATCATTATATGTAGATCCTACCTCTATGCATTGCCTGCACTTGCCTGTAGCTCAGGCATCTTCCTATACCCAAGCGAGGGTTGAGAGGGGTGGCTCCCTGCCCCTCCAACATCAGAGGCAGTTTGGCAACTTCCCTGAAGTGGACACTACCATTGCTGGATCCAAGGCTCAGCCCTCCAGTTTTGGGGCCTGCGCTTCATGTGCTTCAGCTTATGAACACTAGACCCTAGGTGATGATTTTTTCCTAGTGATTATGCTGGGTTCCTTGGATCCTGCTGCCAGAGTTTCTTGATTTGGAGAACCCTTGCATTCTGTGGGCAGAGACCATCCTGACACCTCAGTATCTCTCCCCAGAAGCCCCAGAAATCCCCACTGGGGAACACTTCCTTGAATCTTTTTCCTCTCTGTATTCTGAGCCTAGATCTCTACTGTGATTTCTTTTATGAACTGGATATCTGGACGTGTCTTATATTAAGTCTGCATTTGACTTCTGTCTCTGAGTTAAACTTGACATCTTAAATGTTCATCTCACTTTCATCTTCTGGATTCAAAATTCTCACCTGACTTTTCATTTTGAGTCATCCTTCAATATGACCTTTGTTGGACAACTCACAATATTCCCGGATGTGAAGGCTAAATTCAATGTTTAGTTCTTAACTCTTCTTCCCTTTCTACTACCTCACCACTTAACCAGCCCAGGTTAGCCCTTACTGGATCTTTGGTTCTGCACATCTTATTCCAGCTTACCCACCATAAATTCAAAGCCCTTACTTATTTCAAATAGCTTCGAAGAATGTTCAATACCTTCTGAACATTCTCTTTCCTTCTGAAAGTTACTTTCTGTTTCTTGTCTGTCTCTCTTTTCACACAGCAACTCTTTGTCTTCCATTTAACCTGACCTCCACAACTTGTCTGTATTGCCAAAAGGCTACAGAGAAAAAGCACATGAAGCTTGTGGACCCAGCATGGCTTCCTCATTGCTCCAGAGCCCAGTGTGGAGCAGCCCTGATTACCAACTGTGCTTCTTCCTGTTCCAGCTCAGTCACTCCTCTCCCAGATCCTGACTTAGATTTCATTAACTTTTATGTGTTGGATTTTGCTATGGGCTTCACTTCCTTAGAGCCTGGTTTGTCCACTTGAGTTTCAAAGAGTCAGAAATCTTTTCTCTTTGTAAAACTCAGAAACTGAATGCTTTTGCTGGTTTACTGTATATCATTCACAAAATGTCCACAGCATTTTGGGAAAAAAAAATCACAACACACTCAATTGCATTTCTCTTCAACACAACAGATGCGACTGATGTTAGCTTTCCAGTACTAACCCACACTCATAAACAACTAAGTACCAGTGTTTTCCAAGAGGTATTTGAGTGAGCATTCAATGGCGAGAAATAATCCATTTTGCAACATGTCATCAATATGGTTAAGATAATCTTTCCAGATGCTGGAGGTTGGGTTTGCTGAAAACAGACCCAGGTTTTCCTACAAAAAAGAAGAGACACAAATCATGTTGAATAGCATGAAAGAATGGGTGTAAATGTTATTAATAGGAATGAGAACAATGCACAGAGAAAAACCTTCATGGGAAGAATTTGCTACTATGGATCTATTGAATCTGTCTGTTGGATCTATAGATTAAAAGGAAGGTAAAATTAGTTCCTGATGGAATTATGGTGTCCCATTATGTCCCTGTAAAAGGAGGATTGGGCCATGCTACCTTGTCAGAAGGAATATTGATGTATATAATGTATGTGCACTTTGTCAATGCTGACTGATACACTGTAGAGGAAGCCACATTAGAGCAGATGGCAGGGTAGGCAGAGAAAGGAAGAATAAGAACAAAGGGTACTATGATTCAGGGTTCACGAGAAATTTAAGGTTCAAAGGAATTAAACATTACCTAGATCATCTTTAGAAATGAACTGAAGTGTTTTATGATAGGTATTTTGTTTTGTTTACTTTTTTTCTCATTGCTGGGACAAAACACCTGACGCCCAAAGTGAAGGAAGGAGAAGTTTATTTCTTACAGTTTTGGGGCTTTTAGTCCATGCTTAGCTGACTCCAAGGCAGGGTGGCATGGCTGAGGCGCTGCCGTTCACGGTGGCTGCATGCGGCAAGAGCGAACCTTACCAAAGAGAGAAAAACACGCCCTCTCCGACCTTACATTGTATGTCAGCTCCACCCCTGGGCGGGTGCAGAACTCACACCGCCAATCTCAGCGCTACCCAATGAGTCAATCACAAGCACTAGATTCAGCCACTTCCATGACTACATGAGGCTTGGGGGGGGCATCTATATACAAACTGTAACACATTTGATAACAGCTGTTTCTCCTATTGAGTGATTTAGAAAAGCACATACAGATAAGCAAATCTCTCTCTCTCTCTCTCTCTCACTCTCTTTCTCCATCTTTCCTCTCTGTTTTCTCTCTCTCCCATCCTCTCTCCCTCTCTGTCTCCCTTTGTTTATTCTCCCCTCTTTCTCTTTCACACCCTACAGCTCCTGACCTGGAGGACAGTTAGCATTACCATAGTAAAGAGGTTTGGACTTCAAGGAGGAGCCCAAATGTTCAGCAGTAACAAGTACAAACATCTGATTTACTTTTCATCATTTTCATTATTCAGATATTTTACAGTAGCATTCCAATTATCTGATAGCTTCAGAAAAGGCAGTAACTAATTTGTAGAAGTAACTTCCCTAGATAACTCATGCTTATGCCTTTAAGAAACATTATGTTATAAATTTTCCTGGATTTAAACAATCTCATGATCCTGCTTTTAAGTTGCATGATTCTAAAGTTTTTAAGATGCATTACTAACGCTTTTCCTAAGTAGATTTAAGATTTTCTTAATGACTTAAACTCTATCATTAAAATCATAGTAACAATGCAGAGTTGCTCAAGAGTAGAAAGATGTGTATGTCTATTTGCTTCTGCATTAAATAACTTAGTTTTTATGATTTCTCTGTCTCTTTGCAATTGTCAGACTGTCAATATAACTGTCTCTGTCTTTTACCTTTGTTTACTAGTTCAAATCTACAGTGATCTAAAGAATAATTGGAGTTTTCTGTGAAGTAAGAAGAAATAGTTCTCATGGTTTTATACAAGACATAAGAATGAGATTGTATTTGCCCTTCTGTCAAAAGCAGCTAGAGTACTGGACATATTATAAGAAATAATTGCTTTGGATAATTGAATAATAGGGATGTACAAGGATGTGATTCTTGAAAGAAGGGAAATATTCAAGGTGAATTTCAAAACCAAGTGGCTTTCTACACGAATGCACTTTCCAAACCATGGAAAATGGAGTTTAGTTAAAGTAAAGTATCTCTCATGATAATTAGAAAAGACAGGAATTGGAGTTGGGAACAGTCTCAGGGTTGCTAAGTTAAATGAAGTTAGGTAGGTCATAAAATGGTGAGAGACATTAAACTTTTGTTGGAAATGATGAAAAGACCTTGCAGATAACCAGGACCTCAGGTCAGAAACCAAAGTTTAGTGTTAGAGCAGCACAATTTTCTAGGAAGTCCCCTTTAGACCGTCCCTCAGAAATCTTACAAGCGGGCCTCAGGAGGATCAAGGTGATCTACCAGGAAGTTCACTGCCTGACAGAACAAAACCTCAGACTCTACAGGAAACTACACACAGAATCTCAAGTGGCATCCAACATCCTAGCACATGATTTAAAATTGCTAGATATCAAAGAAAGGGAAAACTGGAACTTTAGTCTAAAGACAAAACTGTCAATGGGAATAAATTCAGACAAACATCTAGTTAGGTTTCTGATTTCATAGTGATCATACCATTACAGTGCCTACCTGCTAGACTTACTTTCTGGGAAAGATTAACAAACTTCTGTCTCATTAAAAAAAATCAGAAAAGAACAGATTTTGGAATTAGCAGGCAAGAATACCATATTTGTAAAAACAAACAAACAAACAAGAAAAAAACCTTCCCCAAATTTGACAAAAACCAAAACAAAATGAAACAATCCCAATAGATCCAAAAGCTTATAAACTCCAAGTAAGATGAATACAATGAAAAGTTACCTAAGCACATCATAGCTATTCTGGAAAAAAAGTCAAAGACTAATTGTTTATTAAAAGCAGCCCAAGAGAAGGCAATGCATCACATATGAAGAAATACACACGGCTGGTTTCTCATGAGAAACACTGGAGGCTTGAAGACAATGAAGTGACTTGTGAAAGGAAAGCAGAATTACATAGAGTTATATATCCAGTGAAACTATCCTTTAAAAACAAAGCTAAATGATGACATTTCACATAAAATCTTAGAGAACATATCATCACCAATATGAAATTTCAAGAAGCACTAAAGAAATTTCTTCAGGCTGAAGAGAAATGACCTAAGATGGAATTCAGGTCCACAGAAAGGAATAAGCAAGTTTGAAAATGGTGAACGTGTGGGTAAATATAAAACTCTAATAATAAATAGAGTTCACCAAAAAAAAATTATAGAAAAATTTGTATAGGGTGCATGTTTTTCCTGTTTATCACTTGCAGAGTTTTATCTATGGAGGACCCTATAGGATGTTGTATATTGCAGATAACTCCCTATACTGCCAGTCCTAGGGAAGAAATTGAAAGTGCATATGCAGCAATTTCAATGGATACTTTGACTAAAGTTACTCAAGCAGCAGTTCACCATTCTAATACATATCTGGAAGCTACTGATCACCACTTTGAGTACCTCTTGTAAGTGTAGAGGCCAAAGGTAACTTGTATTAATCTCGTGATGTCTCAATACATTTAGTATTAGAATGTTTATAGATGTTTTTCTTTTCCTGAAGTGTGCATACATTTTTGGTGGACTCTTCTTAAAAATTTAATGCAAAAGATATACTAATGCTGTACTATGGAATTTAATGTATACTAAAATAACATATAATATATTATATATAATACATTAATGTACATATCAATTTATATAATGTCATATATAATGTATATATAATATATAGTGTATATATCAATTTATATCATATATACACACACATATATACCACATGATAATAGTACAAAAGATGGATTAAGGGGATAAACTGAACTACTTTTGCAAGGTTCCTTTACTTCACAAGAGAACTCTAAGTAGATTGTAATAAGGTGAAGATGCCTACTAAAACCTAGAACAATCACTAGAATTGTAATGTGACAAGGCAAAGGTGAAATGTCAATTGAGAAATTAAAATAGAATACCAAAAAATACACCTACTCAACAAGAAGGTGGGAACAGAACAACTGAGGAACCAGAAATCAAAGACACAAAAAACAAAAAGAAGCAAATAGAAACAGGGAGTAAAATGGTGTAACTAAATCCTACCATACCAATATTTATTTTTAATGTAAATAGTCTAAACATTACAAGACAGACTTGTTAGACTCAGAAAAGTAAATCTTTATGCTAATTATAAAGAGAAGAAATTTGAACACAACGAAACTAATGGGTTGAATGCAAAAATAGCAAGTATGGACAATGCAAAACAGGAAGGAATAATAGATCAGGAGAGAAAGATTGTATTATTAGAAGATGTAGACTTTGAAACAAGGGAGTATTATGAGAAATAAAAAGAAAATTTCATGGTGATATGATCAACTCATCAAGAAGTTATGATCACTAAAAAGTGTTTGTGCCTGGTAACAGAGCTTTAAATGCATGATGAAAATTCATACAAAACAAAAGGATGAGTTAAATAGACACATCCACAACTGTAGGTGGAGATTTTAATACCCTACTTTCAGTAATCGATGGAACAAAAAAAGTCTGAAAGATCCAAACACTACTACTAATTACTTTCAGTTAATTCATTTTTACAGGACACTACACCCAACAATAGAAGAATAGCATTACTGTTAAGTATTCAAGAAATATTGAATAAGATAGGCCATGTTCTAGGGCATAGAACAAGTCTCAGTCCCAAGAGATGGATATCTTATGAAATGTCTTCTCTAACCACATGGAAATCAGATACTGAAAAGTCTTAAATTAATCAATATTCTTCTAAAATGACCATTAAGTTAAAGAAATAATAAGAGAAAACACTTAAAATTAATGATCAATTTTTTGGCATGAAACTAAGGCACTATCTGAAGGAAAATTAGTATCATCAAATTCCCATAGTAAAGAGAAAGGTGTGTATCATAAGAGGTTTGGAAAAAAGATATGCAATTAGCCCTAAACTAACTAGAATAAAATAAAAATAGAGAAATTAATAAATTAAGAAAGATCAAGATCAATAGAGAAAACCAACAAAGTGAAGATTTGGTTGTTTGAAAGGATTTATAAAATTTTTTAAAATCCTGTCAAAAACTTGCATAAAATATTTTAGAAAATAGAGGAGAAAATACTTCCAAGCTCATTTTATAAGGCTGGTATAATCTTGACACCAAAGTCAGATAAAAACATCAAAAGAAAAAAGAGATCAATGTCATTCATAAATATGCACAAAATCTTTTAAAATTAACAAATCAAAGTCTATACAATTTAAATATAACCAGGTGGGTTTATTTCAGAAATGTAAGGTTGATGTCACAGATCTTAAGGTCAGTGTGCTTCACGAGAAAATAACAGAGAACAATCAATGACCTTAAGAAATCCAGGAGAATCATTGATAAAACTTGACATTCAATCATGGTAAAATCTTTCATTCAACTAGGAATAGAAAGAAACTTCCTGAATCCATTCATTAACATCTATTAAAATCTTACAGAAATGCTATATTTAGCAGTGAATTATTAAGTGTTTTTCCAGCTGATTGGAAATGAGGAATTTCCACTCAAAACTTCAGCACTGGACTGGAGGTCCTAGCCAGAGCAATAAGGGAAGAAAAAGAAGTAAAGGCATAAAGAGTGGAAAGGAAGAAATAAATTGGTCTATTTTGCAAAAGACATGATTATTTACATAGACAATAAAAAACCTACAAAATAGCTATTGTATCTAGTAAATTTAGATATACCACAGATCATATTATCAATATCAAAAATTAATTATGCTTTTATACACCAGCTGATAGTAGTTAGAAACTAAAATGAAATAATTCAATTTATAGTAGCATTACAAAACAGTAACAAATTTAACAAAAAATGTGCAGAACATCTATGCTAACAATTACAAAATGTTGTAAAGAAAAATTAGAGTGACAAAACTAAGTGAAGAGACATGGCACATCCATGGATGGCTACATTTAATAGTATTAAGAATTTCATTTTCTCCAAAAATTAATCTATAGATTGAACATATTCCCAATTAAAACCACACCTATTTTTTTCTAGAAATTGATAAATTGGATATATGGCCAGAGCAGTTTAAAAAATACATCATATTGAGGATTTTAAAGGCAAAATTCATCTTTCGAAGGCAAAATTTGTCCAGGCATGGTGGTGCATGCCTGTAATCCCAGCCCTTGGGATACTGATCCAGGAGGATTGCTGTGAGTTCAAGACCAGCCTGGGCTACTTAATTGGCTTCAAGATCAACCTGCACTACATTACAAGACCCTATCTCAAAAAAAAAAAAAAGGCAAAACTCGCACAATGATCTCTTTCATTTAACTGCAGTTACCATTAGTGCTTTAGGCCTGACATTTTATTGTACTTCACATCACAGATAATCTATGTATAACAATTGTGACTCATTCCTGACTTCTGACATTAGTCAACAGGTCAGACCCTGCCCTGACTACTTCAGCCAGATAGGAGCTGGTGGTCATCTACACCCTTTCTATTTGTTCACAAGGAAGCTGTAGTCTTTATGATGGGACATGAAGTTGGCCTAACCAATGCAGGGCAGAGGCCTTACCACATGAAGTTTTTCCTTTTCTTATCAAATGTAGTTAGGTGCGTAGTTCTTGTTCATCTCTCTAGGCTCTAGAGTTAGATGAGAAGAATGATGCTAGAGGATCACACAGGTTGTGTGGGGGATTTGGGGATGCGATGGTTAATGCAGGGTCTAATTTATGATCCTGCCCTTTGTATCTTCTTCTAACCCTTGAGGTTAGGTGTGAGATTTAAGTCATGTGATAAATAAATGGTGTCACCATGTTAATTTTGACACAATGATACCACAATGTAACTTTTCATTTCTCCTATCCCATTAGCTTTAGTTCTTTTACTATCATTCTTGGCTGCACAAAACAGAGCATCCATTCATTGCTTTAATTTTCAAACCTCTTTCTGTACCCAAACACATTTCTTAGCTCTTTTTCTATATTCTTAGTACATGTATCTAACAGACTGGTTATTACCTGAACAAGGGCATGAATTTTAAGGCCAGATTCCTTGATGAGACTGTAATATTTTTCAATTCGGTCATGTTGGTCATCCAGAGAGAGAAGGCATTCCTTTTTCCCATCTTTTCTTTTAAATATTGGAGTCACCCATGTTTTCATGATGTTTTGAATTTCTTCCACATTGTCTTTAGTTTTCTGAATTCTTTGTTCAAGATCATGAATACCATTGGTGATTTGAATAACATAATCCCAAATTCCTGCTCCCATAAAGAAGTATAATTAATTGAAATCTTTCATAATGGCATATCTGAAGAACTACTTGCTACAAAAGCCAGGAATTTAATGTTTGCATATTTTATGAGACTTTTCTGCACAGGTTACTTCATTATCATCAAAATGATTTCATTCCTAGTTGTATTAACAAGCCAACCCTTACCATAATCCTGATTACAGAGAATTAAAATGAGAATTACAGAGAAACAAAGGGGTAATGCTTACAAACCAATCACATAAGAGCTAGTAGAGTTGCGAGAGAATAAAATTTTACAGATACTAGTGCAATTTGATGACCTTATATTGATTAATCAATTCTTGACTCTTTCAACTAAATGCTAAGAATGTCATTCTCTCTTGTATATAGGATAAAGTCCTAACTTGTTTAGTATAACATTCCAGAACTTTCATGAGTTGACTATGACTTTCTTTTCAAACTTTCACTCTTTTGAAGACTCTTATTTGACTTAATCTCCCTTCCCTGTAACTCTTTGCACTTTATTTTTAACTCTATAATGACTTCTTATCATGGCTAATCTTGTATAACTCAAGTTATACATATCCCTGTTTTCTCTACTAAATATGAAATCTTTGAGGGTAGAGATAATATGCCATGTACCTTGTACCTCATATTTCCCCTAAAGTCTGTCACATAGTACTTGGCACATGTTAACCAATCAATGAAAGTTCACCAAATTGAATCGGGGGGACACTAGAGAAGTAAATGCTTCATTCTCTCCTTTAAAATATTTACAATCTAGTTAAGAAAATTAAATAATGATGATCAGCTTTCATTCATGTAGTGCCCACTCAATGCTGGAATCTGAGCCACTCAAAATGCAGGCAGTAAAGTTTCTTAAATCTTCCCATCATATCCCAAGAAAAGACAGAAGTGGAATTCTGACTCTGCTGGCTTATCACTAGGGTATGTGTCTGAGTGGAAGACAGCTTTATATTTCTAACCCAAATGAGATTACCAGGAAATGATTTGAGATTCCATTAACTTCTTTAGAAACTTGAGCCCCAGTGTTTCTTCTGACTGCAGGTGGTGCCCTGTTACCTTCCGTTTTCCAGTTCAGAGTCTCCTCTGCAGCTCTCAGTTGGAGATCGATATTTTGAAGCTCTCCCTCCACTAATGAAAATTCCACCTCTAGCAGAGTTGTCATAACCTTGTTGTACCAATTTGCCGTTAAATCCAAGTTGGCCACAAGCTGCCGATAGAATTCCCTGGAGGATAACATGTTTGCTGCTGTCTCAGGGATGTGCTTCATATCTCTAGGCTCAAGATAGCTCATTTCTTTCAGCACTGAAGTCAGCTGGAGGAAAGAATCGACACAAGTGGCTATCGTTCAGGGATAGTGAGAAAGCAATAGTATCTATCAAGGCCTGGAAAGTCCCTGGGGCCCAAAGACCTCCTGGGCCTCTCCTTAACCTCTGCTCTTATCAGTTTCTTAAATCTAGTCGCTGAGAAAGAAAATCAAGTATTAGGCAGAAAGAAAATGACTCAAAAAGCAGCAAGATATACTGACTCTGTGAATCACAAAAAAGGAGCAAGAAGAGGGACTCCTAAGAAAGGAGACATCAGTGGTGGCAGTGGAAGGCTCTGCCCCCACATTCTGGGGCATGGGGCTGCCGTTCCCAGTTCTCACTCCAATGGGTGTGGGCCAGTTCTCCACTGCTGGTGGGCCACTCCTACTAAGGATTAAGACAAATGCTAACTTATTATTAAGAATGGATGCAGAAATAGCTAGGAATGTTTATTGCAATTACTTCCAATAGATAAGGATGTTTTATCCAATTTAAGATGTCATGAATGATAAGAATTACTATTAGTATATGTCCAATTAAAGAAGAAAAAGTATTGTCTATTAAATTGTAAATACATGCCAAATTTAAAGATGTAAATACGTTTAAAAAAATAGTTCATCTGGAACCAATGAAATACAGACTGATGAAACGGGAACTGAATTTAAATGCCCAACAATAGGGTATTAAGAAATTTAAATCCATAATTTACAAAAATTAAAAAATCATTTAACCTATAACACTCTTAGCCTATTCCCAGAGAGCCAAATCTCTGATCAGTTTTCTCTACACTGATCAGTGTGTTATTATCCATTATTAGTGGCACTGCTATAGCCACATGCTTGAAATTTATATCAGGGTTGATATAGTTATCACTCCTCAACCCACACTGCTGTTTAGATAGTTATCCCCTTCTCTCCTTACTCTTCTTTTCTCTGTCCTTTCACTCTGATTGCCTATACAACCTATATAATGTACCTATGTGCCTCACATCAGGGAAGAATATATAGAGGATGCTGGTGTCTCTTCAATAGTGTCTTATACCAAAGATTTTATTGCTATATTATGACATGTAATGCATATATTCCTCTCTTTGGGTGTTTAATATTCAATATTGCTCACATAGAATGCTGATGAAATTGCTCCAGGTAGTTAAGAGAATTAAATAATTATTCATGTCTTGCCAAAATGGAAAAAAAAACACATCTAACTAACTGTGTTGACTTTGACTTTAGGGAGAAATTAATATTCTACTGAAATTTTCTCAGAAGACACCAATATACTGTCAACAGTGCATTCCTGGAAGACTTGCCATTAGGATCCAAGTAGGAGAGTGGTTTTAGTTCAGTGCAGTCTGAGCGATATGCACTGATACAGACTGGCCTTTGGTTATTGCTTACTGCAGTCCACACTGACCTCCTCCACTCGGCAGTGAGAGTAGGGGTCCTCAGCTTCAGTGCTAATAATACTTTCAGACAAGTTGCTTTTTATCCAGAGCATTGTAAGAAGGTTAGAAGCACTGTGGTATTACCCCATGAGATGCCATTGACACCCCCTCCAACTCTGACAAACAAAAATGTTTCCAGGTAGACAAAATTAACCCCTCCCCCAGAGAAAAACCACTAACTTAGAGTCTTATTTCCAAAGATGCTCTGGAATTTATCTTATGCTATGTAATAAAGATGGAATTTTCATGCTTAGACTCTGGCTCCTTTGAAGTCAAGAACCAAGTCTTACATCCATGTGGTGACATTTCCAGCATCTAGTCGGTAATCCATACATGTAGTAAGTATTCGGTGTAGGTCTGGAGTGTTTGACACTAAATGGTCAGTGATATTTCACCATACCTTCCTAAGCCACCTAATGATGCTTCAGTCAATAATGGATGACCTGTAAAACTTGGTACCATGAACTATATCACCTAGTTGCATTGTAGCTGTCTTAGTTCCTGTAACACTATGATATTTGTGAAATGGCAAAATTGCCTAACAATGTATTTTTCCGAACTTAAACCTGCTGGTAAGTGACCTATGCCTGTATTTCCTGTTGTACAAAATCAAAACAAATATATTGATCAACTCTAAAGAAAAACATGAATCTGAACAACTTAAGAAAATGTTGCACCTTAGGATTCACACCCCCAAAGAAACCCAGGTATAAATTCTTTTGAGCAGCTTTTGCATATTCTTATAAGATGCTTTCTTCTTTAGGACTCCCAAAGAAAGTAACTACCACCCAGCTGACCTGTGGGTTAAAGTTGACAGTGATCTGCTTTGTCTGAGGGTCACGTAGCAGAAGTGGTTGAGAGAGGCTGTACTGTGACTTCTCTGATACTGACTGACACCAGTCCTCATAAAGTCTTGTCTCATACCTGCAACAATCAGAGACAGCAGCCACTTTACAAATCGCCTCCTAGCGCCTGAACTCCTGGCCATACTTCAAAGTGTGAACTGAAGAAGTAGTTGATTACTGGTCTAGCCAGTCTAGGTCAAATCCTGCAGGTAGCCACTGATTTGCAAAGATGGCATCATTTCCAACAAGAAAAAGATTCCTTGTGATCTTTTGGGGGGATAAAGGAAGTTGTGATTAGTCTCAGTAAACACTGAAGAGGTTCCTGGATAACATTTCTCTCACATGCATCTTTATGTAGCTCATGGACGTTCATCATTTATTCATTACATTGACTGAACACCTCCATGGGTTGGGCTTGGGGAATAAATCAATGAATAAATGCCTCATGGTGAATGCAGCTAAGGGTGAAGACTATAGGAAAACATCATCATGATACAAGGTGGCATGTACCATCATAGAGACTGTACAGGGCACAAGGCATCAAAGGGCAGAGGTGGAAGCCTGGAGCACTAGAAGCAGAGCATCAGAGAAGTGGTGACGTGATGTTTGACTGAGGTGAGTAGAGGTGGGACAATAAGGACACAATAGCATCTCCCTCAAAAGCAACGGCATCACTGAAGGGTGACACGGCATGATTACATGCTGGGAGCAATGTGAAGACAGCAGGTCTGAGGCTAGGGGTGGTGAGAGGAGGCAAAGATTGCATCAGGGGGTTTTCCTGTCATACGAAGGAGAAAGGTTTCTGGCTGGGAGGGGATGAGGTGACATTATGGATTTGGCAACAGTGTGGGCCATCAGCGGCACCAATCAATAGCAAGGAGGACCTTCAGGAAACTGGCGCAGCACATCAGGCCAGAGAAGATCCAGTCTCCCATGAAGACACTGGTGGTGAAAACAAAGAGGAGGGAATATGTGAGAAGCTATCTGGGAGGCAAAAGGGATAGAGCACGGCTCACCGGGCAAGTGCAGGTGCCACCAGTTGATTGATCTAACCCAATGCCTAGCAAAGTCTGAATCAGGGTCATCATATCCTACCCTATCTCTTGAATCAAGAGAAAAAGCAAATTGCTGAGGAAGAAGTGAGACCACAGGCTGTTACTAGATCTTGCACTTTCAAAAGACCTACTTAGCTTTCAAGTAAGAACAATTATGAACCAATATAAAATTGTCATTCTTATGCTTTCTCCATAAAGGAGGCAAGAGGCACTTTTTAGAATTATTTCTTCTCAGCGCGGCACTAACTCTTGCTTTCTGCTTGGCAAGCAGCCGCTGTGATTTTCCGGGATTCTCGTTGCTCATCTGTCCCCAATACCTTTTAGCTCCGCAGGGTTTGTACCAGGCTCCCAGCAAAGCTACGCTGGGAAAGCATTTGTGTCTAGAAAAGAACTGCTTTCCCTGTAGACTCTGTATAGCAACCCAGAAATACTATGCTCACAAGTATGGAAGTCATAACATAAAACACACAGTGACATTTCAGAGCTGCTAAGGAACTTGCATGAACCTTGGAACAGTAAAAGACATTGTGGGGGAGAAGTCTGCCCTGGCACAACGAGGCAATCAATCCCAGAAGCCGCTTACTTTTCCAGCAATGAGAGCATATCTTCATATTGTTGTATCATTCGCTTTCCTTCAGCAGATTCCATGCAACTATCCGTATGCAAAAGAAAAAAAAAAGATACAGAATTAGATGAAGTCAAAATTATGATCCGAGGAACAATCCGCAGCCTATTGAGGCTGAAGGGCTTCTGGGGCTGGTTTCCAAATGCACCTGAAGGAGCTTGCATTCTTCTTCCGGAACATCCTTGTCCACCCACTAGAGGGCACCTACCCATGCTAAAACTCGGGCAGCCCAACAGGTGAAGAGAGAGTTAAAACCTTCCCTGCCCTGCATTCCACCATCCTCTTGCCTAGTTGAGCTAGTCATGTACAAGGTAAGTGAGGGCCTTAGAAAATCTAAACACAATGGAAATTAAAATATTTAAGAAAAATTCGAGGTGTTATGCTTTTCCATATTAAGGAAAAACTATGATGTACACTATATATGTACACATATATAAGTATATATAATTATATATCTATGTACATATATATTTGTGTATAAAAATATGTAGATAGATAATTTCCTGTCCTTGAAATTCATCCAAGGCAAGTGATAGGGGACACTGCTACTCCTTGAGATATTATGAGGTTCCACCCCCCGTCACCTCCTAATCATGTGCACGTGCAATGCACATCCATGCACAGGCACTGAGATATACATGTGCACACATGCATGTGGTCTCTTGTACATACACACACATGTGTGACTGTGCAGAGGTTGCCACAGGAATGCAGAGGGTCACAGAGGAGAGTGGGCAGAATCTGGCCTCAGGCACTGGTACCCCCAAATTTTCCCCCTGGTTTGGACACATGCTGCAACATTAAATGAAAGTCCAGCTCCTGGGACAATTGGTGAAGTATCTTTATTTTTCAGAAACCTTCACATTAACTCTGTGGAGTCTATATTTGTCTGGCTACAAAATGAGACAGCTTATTGCATTTGCGCTTTAAATCCACCTGATCCCTTGAGCTGTCCCTTAAATCCTCTCTCCAGTCTGCAGAGGAAGCCCTGCACCCCAAGTGGCTGTGTTCCCTTTTGTGGTGAATATGCAGGTGCACAATGAAGAAGGAAGGAGAAGTGGAAAGTGCCCCAGACCAGCTGGGTAGGCTTACGCCTAGCTCTCCCCTCTCATGCTGTGGGATTTCCACAAGTCTCACCACCCATAGATCTCAATTTTTTGTATTATAAAGAGATAAAGGCCAGAGAGTTCTCACATGGAGCATGTGACAGTCTCTCAGTGGGTCTGAGAAGTCACAAGAAACAGTATGGCCAGAATCTCTGTCACCTCCATTTCCCTTCATGGCAAAGAATCCACATTTTAAATGACTAAAAAATATATGTTACAGAGTACAATACACATTTGGATTCATTTCGAAAACAAATGGGAATTTTCATGGGACTGTGGGGTTGCCATGATGTGCCATCCAGATGCCCTCTTTGGATCAGGTTCTCTAATCACTCCCAAGAGCCCCCAAACCCATTTCCATTCTGGTCAGCCACTTTCACTGCAGTCAGCTGTAGATGCAGCATAGCTGCTTTCCTTTTTGAGAACAGCATCAGCCAAAAACAGCTCAAGATCAAGTCACTTTCCAGGAAAACCCAAAGCCCAGGACTGGCTGATGTTGGGGCACAAGGTAGTCAATTAACTGAAGCCTTGGATATGACTATCCAGCAGCTCAAACTCTCCCCATGTGCCCCCTGTCCCTCAGAGGTGCTATTCCTGAGAGCGTCTTTATCAATTCCTGCATATACATCTCAGAGTTCCTGGTTCCTGGGAACTAGATCTGATAGCTATGGAGTCCACATTCCTGAAAGCGGCCCAGATATCCTTCCCCACCTTCACATTTCTTCTTTCTTCTTCCTCTAAGGGAATATCTAAGAAGAGTGAGGACTTGGCTCTACTCGCAGTCAAACTTTCCATGGCTGGGCACCCCCAGGAAGAGCTCTGAACAGGGAGAGCTGAGACTGAGATGTTTTTTCCAGTTGTCTGTCTCTGAAACCTTAGGCAACTAACTCCACTTCTCTATCCTTCATTTCTTCATCAGCAGAGTTTAAGCTTGCTTAGCAGGTGTTGCACATGGCCACACCCTCAGTACCCTCTTCCAGAAACATGCTTTGTTAGATCTGTGCTGTTTGGAGGAAACAGAATTCTTAGGCATTTCAAAGTTGGACATTCAACTTTAAAATGCATATTTAAAGTTTTTCTGAAATATGAAGGAGACAACTCCCACTGGGGTGGCTTTCCTAATTGGTGACACTCCAGTGGAGAAGTGACAGCCCCCTCAATACCCTATCCTGCCATCTCACACCCTCCTGCTCAAGCACCTTGCTTTGGCTTTACTATTTCCCAGCAGCCTCAGTAGCCAAGAAACATTTTGTTTGAGGGAGCTGTGTAGAAGACCTCCTCCCTCAATCTCTGACTCAGTTTCTCCCAGAAGAGTCCCATGGAGCAAAAGGAGTTTGTGGCCATTTATGTTTTTTAAAGTGCTTGTAGTCTTGGTATTGGGCCTGAGGTTCTCAATAATCCTTCCTAATGACAAAAATTTATGATAACAGTTCTAATTCTTTGCTTTCCTTGTGTTTCCCAAAGCTAGGTACTTTTAAAAAGATCAAGTGTTTTAGAAAGAGGGAGCAGAGAACAGAGAGCCTGTCCCTAGATAGTATTCAAAACATAATGTCCCAAACAACTCCTTTTAGTTATTCCTAGCAGCTGAGAGGTCTCTAAGTATCTTGGATTCTAGACTCACTCATGAAGCAGGCCCATGCTTTCTTACTCTGGTCACCATCGAGTGATAGGGGAATTTGCCAAGAAGCAGAGTCAAGGCCAAGACCTGTTTCAGATTCAGTAGGTGACAGGTGAGGCCCAGGCAGCTGCAACTTTAACAAGGTCTCCCAGGGGTCCTTGCATTGCCCTTCATAGAACTATGGCTTCCCCATTTTCCAGCAGCCGCAGCAGCAAACAGACATGCTGTCCGAGGGAGGACTGTGGATGACCTTCCTAGAGTTGCAGTCCTGGACTTAGTTTCCCCCAGAAATGAGGCCAAGAGCACAAAAGGGGGTCAGCCTGTGGTCAGTTAAGCCTTGGTGACATGGAAGGACTTGGCTTGGACTTCAGTCCAAACATACCAGTATCTTTACTGCTTGGCCAATAGCTATCTAGCCCATTGCTGGAAATGGGAAGAAGTGAAGTTGGTTTTCACACAGTAGGCAAGTGATCTGTGCTTCTGTGCTTGAAGCACAGAATGAGAACAAACCTGACACTCAGCAGCAAGATACTCACGGGTATGTGATGCATCTGAAGTTGCTGAAAGGACCCTGGATGCGCTGCCTCAGTTCCTGTGCCCAGCGGAGACCCCCAGCCACAATGGGCATGTTCTTGTGCACTGGTGAGAACCCTGGGTACACGGCACAAGCAGACTGAAGCGAGGTCATATTAGTTCCCCAGGTCCCTCTTCCCCACAAAGACCTCCTGCCAGTTACTCCAGGATTGCTGCATCTATCTCCATACTAAAATAACCCTGGGCCCACACTGAGGAATACCTAGGAGGTCATTGTGCTCTGTGAAAGAAAAAGGAGTGATGCAAGGGCACAGATGTGAGTCTCCTGCTGAACTACTCTAATTTAATTGATCTGGACTCCCCAAGCATAGGTATTTTTAGAAGCTCTCGAGATTATTCCACATCTATAGTCAGGGTTAAGCAACATTGCCTTAAGCAAACAATTCTCTCCAGCCTCAGTTTTCTCATCTGTGAATTGGAAAAATATCCTCCTTGTTTACTGGACTTTGAAGGTTTTTGTAAGAGGTCAATGACGTTATGATCGAGACAAGCCGTATGGATTTTGAAGCATTTGAACAGAGTTGGTACAGCTGGGACGTGCTTACTTTAGTTCATATAGTAATTTCACTTACTTATAGTTAGTTTGCCATACTTAGAAAATGTGAGATTTCATTTTAAATACAACATATTAGTTTTGGCTTCTCTGGTAAAATAAGAAGAATGACAACAGTATGCCTCCATTTCTAACTGGCAATAGGAACTGAAGAGGGGCCACTTTCTTTACCTCTCCAGAGTCTGTTACTCTACTCCCTGATGTCTCACACTTAGCCCAGGTCACTATTTTCATTGCCAGTTCATTCTCCAAAATCAGGAAAGTTTGAAGATGATGCCAGTGACTCACTCTTGCATAAACTTCAACTCTTTAAGTGTGGTAGAAACTCTGGTTACAGTGAGATATCTTTCCTGGAATCACGCTATATTACACAGAAGAAGACAGAGAATCCTGAGTGGGCCTGATGCTATCAGGCAAGCTCTTCAAAAGGAGAGCTCCAACTGGAAGTAGTAGCACATGTCTGTAATCCCAGCACTCAAGAGGCTGAGGAAGGGGCGTCATCATGAGTTTGAGACTAGCCTGGACTACATGGCAAGTTCAAGGTTAACTTAGACAACAGAGAAAGACCTTGTCTCAAAAATAATGGTGATCTGGATTGTGGCAGAATAAGAAGTCAGAGATTGGTAGCATGAAAGGATTCACTGCGCCATTGTTGGCCTGAAGATGGAGGTAGGTATACGATGGCAAGGACTGTAGGTAGCTTCTAGTTGTTGGAAGTGGCTCCTGGGTGATTACCAGAAAGGGCATGGGGATTGCAAATCTTAAAATCACAAGGAACTGGGTTCCACCAACAAGAATGAGCTTGGAAGTGGATTTGCTCCCAGAACTTCCAGAATTAAATCTAGCATGGCTAGTACTTCAATTTCAGTGTCATAACCCTGAGTTGAAATCCCAGACACACCATGGTAGACCTCTGTCTTCCAGAACTGTGTGCTGAAAGATGGGTAATGTTTTAAACTACTAAGGCTGTAAACATTTGCTATATTGTCCCCCAAAATGATTGAGTCTTCAAAACTCTGTAGTTGACTCTAATAAAACATGAGGACGTTCCCACATAAAGCTGGACCAACAAATTGCTGATCATGACTTTGTCAGTGGAGGCCATGCTTCATGACCTCAAGATGAAATATTTCTTAATACATAGACCTGTTATTCATCTACTTAAAAACTTTTAATAAACTCCCTTGTATTAATAATGATTTCCAGATTCCTTCATGTGGCAATTCACAATTACATCCCAAACTCCAGGACAGCCTTGATCTCTCTCTTATGTATTTTGGGTGAAGGCAATTCTGCTGATCGTCTGTGTTTGCTTTGGAATGCTCTGTCTCTTCTCCCTTGCTGCAACTCCTCACTCTCAGGGTTCAGCTCAACACCACTTTCTCCATAGACCCAGCCTTGAATTATTCATCTCTAGTTCATCTTGTCTTGTTACCATTCCTTATAATGGAAGCGCTTCTCATATTCTATGAGCAGTCATCTGTTGGTATTATTTAACCCCTTTCCCGGATCTACCACTAGATGCAATGTCTACAGACATGCCTTGAATATAGTAAGGACTCAAGAAATGTCTATAAAACTGAAACAAACTTGTGCTTGATTTTTAAACAAACAAGATAGTGCTTATAACTGTAATAAAAATGGAGACATCACACCTCCACAAGGTAACTCACTGCCCTTTGCCAGGTTCCTGCAGTTCCTTCCCACTGAAGCACAGTTGCTATGCAGTGGAAGGAAAAGGAAACTTTTCTCAGGCATGTAAAAACAACTGTGAATTGAGACATGGTGAAGAGTAACCAGTGTGATAACATTGATCAGGGCTCTATTCATATATTATGCCAAGGTCACAATTGACCTGGGAAGTCAAGGGCTTACAGCTCTGGACAAGCTTGCCCATCTCAGCTCCAGAAACAGAGAAGTCAACAGTTCAGTGAACCCTACAATTGCCCAAGATGGTCTGGAATTTCAAGTAAGAGGGCTGTACTTGTTTTCTTGGAGAATGCCATAGACCCATATAAACACATTTAACAAATATAAAAGGGGTGCATTGTACCCTTCTCAGGAACACAACTGCCCAAATCAAAGTCCCCCGGTCACTGAATCTACCAAACTGTGCCTCCTCCTGGATGTGTTGATTGTAGATCATCCTCACGGCATCTAGCTCTTTGTTGAACATTCTGATGAGGACAAGATATTTATCCGATGTATCCCGTGCTATCAACGGTCTTTCAAGGAGGTTTCCTGCTATGTCTAGAAGCTGTACAGAAAACAAAGAAGAAAGTCACAAATGACGTCTTTCCAAGGTTACATAAATTCTGTCTCCTGGTTTTTTTTTTCCCTATGGCCACCAATGCAGGGGGTAGAGAGTAAAACTGTTATTGCAGAACTGGAGCAATAATTATTAACATGCAGATATTTATAATCTTTGCTGATCGCATTTGCTTCTAAAGGAGAAGGACTCCTGTCTGCTAGATTACTGACCAGCCTCTCTTCTCTTGTAAGAATCTAAATAAAAGGGAAACCGAAGATGGCAGAAAGGCTAAATTGAGTTGCACAATAAAGATCTGAAACAGAAGGATGGTAGTGATAGAAAAGAAAAGAAAGAATCTAAGTGAGCTGAGCATTGGGGAGAATTTGGAGGGCTGAAAGTTGAGGGTGGGAGCAAGAAACATGTCTCAGGGAACAGTTGCCAGGAGAATGGCAATGACTATAAGGATAATCTGAAAAGGTGTACCTGTGCATGAAAAGATGCCCTAGCCTTGGAGTGTTTCCCAAAGCAGCAGAAATAAGATACACAGTGGTTTTAATTACTTTCTCATTCTGAATTGTGTTTTTTGATTGTGATGCTTCCTTGAGACTAGACCATGTAGGACCTCAGTTATATTTAAAATCTATCAAAATGCTACTTCTAAATTTGTCTTCTGTTATAACATTCTGTGTCACCTCCATGCTTCAAGTCAAAGACTGAGGGGATAGCCAGTTGGTTGTTAATCAAACCTGGCTTACAGTTTCAGCCACTTCTAAAAAAATAGTAATTTTTTTAAAAAAATAAAGAGGGATACATGATGAACAACATGTGTCCACAGTTTACAATACTTATTCTCTGGCTGTTTGCAGAAAAACACTTGCCAGCCTTGCTTTAAATCAGCAAGTACAATAGATACAACATCAAGATTACTTCCACATAGCCTAAAACTGGAAGCTGAGTAGACTTCATTTGTTTAAGACCTCACACTCAGTGTTATCACTTTATTTCATGTTGGGTCATTCCTACTGTTCTTCAATGTTTTTCAAAGCCTAGGGTAGAGGCAGAAGGAAAACACCAGGGATTGTTTGGTGTGAGGCTCAGAATCTGAGATAGTCCCAGAAGACCTGGGCCTCTAGGCCATGTCATGGGTTATGACCAAGTATAGAAAAGAGTTAATTTTTGGGAGGGGGTGTCTTAGATCAGATATTTGTTAGGTCAGACAGCTTGAAATCTTTTCTTAATGAATTCAATGCACTCAGCACAGGTACAAAAAGTTTTCTACTGTAGGATCTAACATCACTTTTTCTTCCACAAAAATCACCAAATGCCCAGGAGAAAGTAGTTCTTCCATAGTGGAGGTATAAAAGGTTAGGTCTTCCTCCACTGAGTTCCATGGCTCAAATCCTGTTGAGAAAGCACAGACATGTGCGGTGAGGACCCCTATGGCCAGACTGCACTCTGACTCATGGACTTTGACATGGACATACTCTGGCTGGACGTGCCCTGCAAGATACACTTAGTGGTGGGATGATCCTACAGCAGTAACAGGGGTGTCTAGGTTCAGGTAACTCCTCTAGCCAGCCTCTAGTCCATGAACCTGAAATGAATTGAATTGCATGAATGAATTGAATGAATGAATGAATGAATGAATGAATGAATGAATTTATATTCATTGAAGCTTCTGCCTTTGTTGAAGGAAGAAAGAAGGATTTTAGTTTCTTGTTGGTGAGATGGCTAAAGGAGAAAAACCAAGCAGGTAGCAGGAACTGGATGGTTGTGGTCTTTCTACAGTTCCCATAAGCTGTTGAGGACTTGAGCACAGAAGAAAAAGAATTTGCCTTTATGAGACATCTTTGAGATTCTGGAGACAAAAGGGGCTCCTTCAGAGACCAAGTACCAATTTGGAATAAGCCCTCTTTTCTTTGACTCACAGCCCTACTCCACCATAAAAAATTTCTAGGATCAGAATTTTTAGAACCAAGGGAGATATATGTGACATAAATGTGGATGTTTTCATGGTGGGAAGCATCCAAAGAGGTTGTAAGGCTGCTTCAAACACCTTCTTGGACAGATAAAGTTTCCATGAGAGACTGTGGTATATAGCAGAGATACGTGATTTCAAGGGAGAAATTCGAGAACAGATGGAAGGCACCTGCTGAAGACTTCTGGAAATCTAGGTGCAAAGGGATTCAGAGCATGGGTGGGTTAGACATTCCCAATGCAGGAATAGAGTTACAGTTTCTCAACCTCTCTGGTAGAGTCCCAGTTAGTCACGACAGTTAATGGTATATGAAATCATTTTATAGACACATGTAAGACCTTCTCTTAGTATTAGTTGAAATGCTTGAAGAAGGATTACTAGGTAGGCTATGGAACAGGAGGTGTTCATTAAAAGTTACACACACACACTCAATGGCTAATAAAACCAGGAACATTTGGGTTACTTAATATTCTAAAATAGCATAAATTGATCCATTCAGGGTTTAAGACTTTCCATAATTGTCCCACAAGTCACTCAGTATCTGTTTTGTCATATTTAGTGATTAGAAATGTAACTTCTTATCAAGGAAGCCCATTTCATCTTAAACAGCTTTGACAGAAATCTCTTTCCTCTATTAAACCAACACTTGCCATTTGTCTTCTTGTAATTTCCTCCTGACTATTATCCTTGAGGCATTTTAGAGTAAACAACTTCATACTTTACAGAAGATTGCAGAAGACATGCTTTACCAAGCCTTCAAGTCTCACAACTCTGCATTCTCAGTCATGCAGCTATTTATGCCCTCATTCATGTCTTACCCTCCCAGTCATTCTTTTTGTGTCACCTGATCTAAGTAAGGCAGGGTAAAAGCATAAATCTTATTCTACTTACTGATGCCTGAATTCTGAAATTCACTCGTGTGGTAGTTGGTGTCTCATTACTGTGACAAAATACCTGATACAATAAATTTAAAGGGAGGAAAGATTTATTTTGATTCATGATTTCAGAAGCTTCAGTCTGTGGTGGTTGCCTGGTTTCATTTCCTGGGCCTGTTATGAGGCAGAACATCATGGAAGGAGGTACATGGTAAAGCAAAGCATGGCAGCAAGGAAGCAAAGAGAAAAGAGGAGGAGCCGAGGTTCCAACAGCCCCCTCAAGGAATGCCCCAGTGTTTACTTCGTTCCACTAGGTGTTACTTCTTAAAGGCTCCACCAGCTCCCAATAGCAACATGAGTTGGGATCAAGCTTCCAACATACAAGGTGGGGGGTAGCACTTAAGATCCAAAGCATGGGTCATGGTAATTGGTTTGCTCCAGCTTGAATCAACCTAGCAGCCACGTTAAACAGCCGTGGTACTGCAGAGCCACCATTTCAAGATACAGATGACGGTAGACATTCTCACTTTCAAAAGTTATCTTTCTGATAAAGGTACAGTACCCCAAAAGAGCATTGCAGGAGAATCTCTTTTCAAAAGAATTTGTACATGCTTTCAGAAAAGTGTAAGTGATCAGTCTGAGAAGCCCAGCTCTGTATACTCCCTTTCCCTCAAACATTTTCATTCGTCTCCACCAGATAGAGAAGAATAATATTTACAGGAACAAAATAGTTGGAATGTATCCCTACCAT
>RJWT010006876.1:17282-28529 GCA_004365215.1 Cuniculus paca | reverse complement strand
GTTGCATGCATGCATGTGTGTATCTGTCCGTCTGTCTGTGTTTTGCTAGATATGGAACCCAGGGCTATGTACATTGTAGACAAGTGCTCTGCTACTGAACTACACTGCCAGCCCTCAGTTTAAATAATTTTAGTGTCTATTTATACTTTATTGTTTTCCTTACTGATTTATAGGAGCTCTTTGTATATAACAGACTTAAAGTCCATTAAATATCATTCAGGTACTTACTCCCACTTGGTTTTTAATTTGGATTGTGGTATCTTTGTCATATAATAGTGTTAACTTTTATTTAACTAAATGCATCACATTTTTCCTCTTTATGTTTTACGGGTTGGATGTTCTGTCATGTTTAGAAAAACCTGCACACCAGTTGAGTCTTTATCAAAAACAAATGAGGCAGCATTTCTGGATCTGAGCGCTTTGGGGGCAGAGGTCTCAGGAGGTTGTCCTGCAGCAAGCAGACCTTTTCTGAGGGCCTTTAATAAGAAGCCTTGGACCGGGAGGCCCAGGGCAGTTTATCAGTCCGGCCTTCAACCTGGACCCCTCACACCCACCCTAACTCCGTGCCAGGCACTGCCCTTGACTCCTGAAGTTCAGGGCCTGGCTATAAACTCTGTGGAGCGAATATTGACTGTGGAGCCCTCAGAATGTGTTTTCCTGGTCCCCAGGGCCGAATCAGAGGATGTGAACTTGGTTTTCCTTTTTGAGGTCCTCTTCCCCATCCTCTCCACCCTGTGTGAAGGATCTGAAACCCCACAGAAAGTGTTTTATGTGGGCGGGCACCTTTATCTGACTGTAGCTGCTTTTATGGGAAACTTTTCACTGAGCCGAACACAGAAAATTATCTTTTCAAACATACCGTTCAGTGTAATTTTATAAGCTCTACAGTAATTGCCCTAGAATCTTCTCAAAGAAATACAGTGGCTGCTGTTACAAAGGAAGCAAGAAACGTGGGTGACCAGAAAAGGACTCTTTGTCTTGCTGGGGTTCATCCTCACTCCTTCATTGTTTCTGGCAAGGGGGAAATTTTGCTTTGAAAAGCTTCTTGGAAGGATCCAGAGTTTATTGGCGTGCCATGTGTATACACACACACACACACACACACACACGTACACACACACTCTCTCATATTCATGCATATCCAACCTAGCAAGACAGTGGCTCATACATAACATTTCCCAGTAGTAACTCAGGCATTAGGTTTGTGCGGACTTGCTGCGTTTGGTGCCCACCTATTTTAGTGCCACATGCCATCAGGGTGTGTGCGCATGTGCTGGGTAACTGTCAGCTCCACAGAGAAAAGGCAAGAGCTGGGGGCCCCAGTGAGGGAGCAGCTGGAAGGAGGAAGGAGCTGGGCCAAGGCTTGGAATAGCCAGGTCCTGGCGCCAAAGGGTGAAAAGGGCAGAGGAAACGGGTAGGCTGGGCTGGCGGGAGGGGCAGGCAGGGCTGGGAGGGGAAGCAAGCGAGAGTAAGCGAGTGGGGTGTGCACTGTGACCCAGAGGAGGTCACTGTGTAAAGAGAGCCTTCAAAGTGGAGATTCAGGAGTGGGTGGGAGGCCTGGAAGGGTGGAGGAAGGCTCTGGATGTTGCCTCTGGCCAAGGAGGGAAGGTCACAGGACAACCTCCGGATGGCCATTGTGCAGAGAGCAGGCACAGACAGTGCTGGTGGAAGGGCAGGATGGAGGTCATCAGGCAAGTGAAGGGCAGGGCTGGCTGAAGTGTCCGCCAGGCTCAACCCTGAGCTTTCATCTGCAGGCCTTCCTAAGAGGAAGAGGTTTCTTTCAGGGATGGGGGCTGGGAGAGTGGAAACCGCGCCAACAGCTCCCTGTCAGTGACAGCATGACCCAGTCTCCTCCTGGTTCAGTATACAGGAGGCACCGAGTCACGGGTGATGGCCTCACTGATTGCATCCCAAAGGGATGTCCGGTGTGGACGGTGGCTTGTAGGTTTACTTGAGCAAAACTGTCACCCGATGTGGTCCATCCTGGGCTGTTCTTCACTGCCTGTGACATTACTGTGCCCTGGCCCTGTAGTGCTGGTGTAACTGTGCCACATCTTCCTGCTAGAGACTCCTTTTTCTTCTCCCCGGTATGCTGCTTCATCTCTTTTGTCACTACTACTCAGGACTAAACCAGGCCTTCTGCCTGCAAGTAGCCAGGGACACCAAGCCTCTACAGCACTAGCCTTCCCTGTGGTGACATCCCCATGGCAGCATTCTCTCCCTTACAGCACCCCCAAGGAAGCAGGGCTTGGTCACTGTGTACTCTGGATAGGTGAGAACTCTGGCTTATCCTTTAGAAGAACTGTCTACGTGGACACAAAGCACACATACTACATGATTCCACTTACATGAACCATCTAGAATAGGCAAATTCATAGAGAAAGAAAGGAAATTAGAAGGGATCAGGGGGTCATGGGAGGGGAGAGGAGGGAAGGGACTGCTAGGGTTGCGTTTGGGTTGTTTAGGATGTTTTGGAAATAAGCCAGACATAATGGTGCATGCACATAATCCCAGCACTTGAGAGGCTGAAGTAGAAAAATCACAAGTTTGAGAACAGCCTGGGCTATGTAACAAGACCCTCTCTAAGAAACGGGAAGAAAGAAGGAAGAAAAAAAGGAAGGGAGGGAGAGAATGAAAGAAAAGAAGAAAAGACAAGCTTTGGAAATAATGACCATGGTTGCACAACATTGTGAATACTCAATGCCACTGAATCGAGCACTTAAAGTAGTTAAATGGCTATATTATATATTTACCACAACTTTAAAATTTTTCTTCTCTTATAAAGAGGCAATCAAATGATAGTAGTCAAAAACTATGGGGGAAGTGTAATATGCAGGTATGCCATACTACTAAGAAAAAGTATTGATAATTTTAAAGAGAGATCAGCTTTGAGTCCAGCCCCCACAACTTACTAGCTTTGTGTCCTTGCGCAGGCCAGCAGCCCCCTATTCTTGAGTTTTCTCATCTGTAAAATGAGGCTGTTGCAGGATTAAATGAGACAGTAATTTGTGCAGCTAATCCTGAGCAGTGCAAAGGCCGTGAAGAGTAGCTGTCATGGTTCTGATGATTATGTCCCTCATTAATATTAAGCAGCTCAAGTTCACAGCACTAGGGAGGGGCTTCATGTTGGTAGGAGTCCAGGACTCTATTTTGAGGTTAACCTTGAGGGCGTAGCATTTGGTGATCAGAGGAGTGTGTGAGGAGCAGAGGGAGGATGGGAAGAGTGGCTCTGAAAGCTTGCTGTGCAGCAGAGATAGTGATGGGCTTTGTCTCCTAAGGTCCCAGAAGGTTATGGCAAGGACCAGAGGTCCATGGTGCTGATGAGGTCATGGTTTGGCAGTCTGTTCACAAGAACCTTCCCTTTGCGCTGGCTTGCAAATTTCTGCTTTGGTAAAATGAAGGGTTGGTGAGTCTCCCTTCCCACTGAATGCTAGATTTTGTGCCACTACTTGTTGGTGGGGCTGTCATCGAAAACAGTCATGCAAAACTGGGGTTTATGGGACTAGTGTTAAGATGTACTGAGAAGCAATGTAGCTCTATGTCCTTCCCTAGCTGGATTGCCACATGTAGGGCACCTAGCCTTCCTGTACCTCAGGATCTTCATCTGTAGAATAAGGAAAACAACAATTCCAACTGGTGGGTGGGAGTAAGGTTCAGTGAGAACTAAAGGAGTTACTAGTTACCTAGCATAGCAGGTGTTTTCCACTTGCAGAGTACATAAAATTGTGAAATTAACCACACCCTGGGTTCAAGTGAGCTCCTGGAGATCCAAAGAAGGCACAGGCCCATTTTTTATGTTGAAGGAAACAACAGCCAACAGGAAAGTGCATCATGGAAGACCACGAGTGTGAACACTGAGGGGAGCAGGGTGAGCACTCGATCTGAGCCAGGCCAGATAGGGAGAACAAGAGAGGGGTTTTAGCTGGTGGTCAGCACACGTATGTATGTGTACAAGCAAATGAGTATGAGTTGTGTTGTGATCATGTGTACATGTGTGAGTGTGCATGTGTGTGTTTCCAAGAGTACAAAGGCTTATGAGTCTGGGTCTTTGGCTCCTTTAGGCAGTGCCATATTTGAGATTGTGTCATGGCCACGTGCACTTTTCCTGCCAGTAGCTGTGACCTAGAATGTGTCTGTTTGTGAATACAGCAGCAAGCCCTTGTGCATAACCCAGAGTGTGATTAATTTAATTATTTCAAAAGCCCCTTTGGTATTTTATGAGGGTCATGCCCCTGGCTGTGGGCTTGAATACAACTGCAGCAGGTTTCAATAAAATCAATTAATTTAATGTGATTTGGTTTTATGTACTTGGAGCTGGTGCCTCTTGAACTCAGTATGAAAATTATTGCAGAATAAAAATGCATATTAGTACTCTGAGCCCAGTGTCCTTGGACTTTCTTCATAGAGCCTGCAGAGCTGATCACAAAGGCAAATCCCCCCTGACCTGGTGAGAGCTGTGGCCCACCACCCTCCATTAACCCCCTCCAGGCAAGGACAGTGTTGCTGGAGGCTGTCTGTAGCACTCCTTTCCCTTTCCAAAGCACCTTGCGCTGGTAGTGAAACTAATGCATTTCTATTGCGCTTTCATGAAAAGGATTCAGAGGTTTTCATTGGCTTTGGTCACCAGCCTACTGGGTTTTGTGGTTGTCAACCAAATTAATTGGAGGCAGTATGGTGTAATGAATTGAAAGGTAGCTTGCTTTGCCCCTTGAAAACACACGAACCTGGGCAAGTCCCTTCTCTGGGCTTTTGTTTCCTCAGCTGCATGTGATAAGGCTGGACACCTGATCGTAAGGCAGCTTTGAGTCTTTTTCAGTGGGACAGCCTGTCTTCCCCTGGCATCCTTGGGGAGCCCTATTTCATTTTCAGTCCACAGAAGAGCTCCTAGGAGTTCACTGAATCATTGCTGGGATTGAACACCAGCACTGCAACCCCAACCAGTGACTTTCCCCCCACATTCATAAAGTCAGAGTGCAGAACTCCTTTCAGGGAGGAAGGCTGTGGCTCAGGGACCCCAGAGAGCATCTGGCCCAGCTTTTGTTATGCAAAAGAGAACTCAGATAGGGAATCATCTGAGTTCCAGGGTCACACAACACAGCCCAGGGCAGGAACCAGGTTCAGCCACATTCACAGTCTTTGTAGAGGGCAGAGGCTTTGTGTAGGGCTTGTTTTCCAACCATCCTTTTCATTTCTTTCTCCTGTCCAGATGGGAAAGAGATGGACAAGCTTCCCACAGGCCTTCCCAATAAAGCAGAAACTGCCAGACGTTCCACAGTTCCTGAATCCCTTCCTGCTGTAGTGGGAGGAAGCTGGAGGCCTCAATCAGAAATGTCCCCCACAGACCCTGAGATCCCACTGTTGGCAATTGCTTCCTTCTCTTGGACACCAAGGCCCACTGCCCTTCCTACTGACCTCCAGGTTGGCCCTGAGTGCTGATCCTAGTCAGCCTTATTTTTGTCACATAGGTCTTACCTCCCTAGAACTCTGACGCCATAGAAACCAGGGTTCTCCTTCCCATCTCTACCTTCTGCTCTCCCAGGCTTTTTTCCCTTCTTTTTTCTTCTTTTCAGGCAAGGTCTTGCTAACTTGCTCAGGCTGGGCTCTAACTTTTGATTCTCCTGTCTAGACCTCCCAGGGTGCTGGCAGTGCAGGCCTGGGCTCCTATTTTGTGAAAGGCACCTACTATGTGCTGAGAACGTCACATGTCACATGTCAGTCCCTGCATCAGTTCTGCACCGTGGGCATCACCGTCCCTACCTTGTGGGGGCAGGGGCTTCATCCACAGAGAAGTATTTTTCTCAAGGTCACTGTCCCACGAAGTGACAGGGCTGAGATTCAACCCCACATCTAACTACACACGGAGACTTGGGCTTCCCTGCATAAACCCAGCAGGTGCTTAACTCATCTTTAAGGACACAGTATGCTACCCATCCCTCTGCCAAACCGCAAATGAGGGGAAGAGGTAATGATAACAGGCCCACTATATGAACTCAGAACCCCACAAGATAAAATTATCTCCATTTTACAGATGGAACAGCTGAGGCAGAGAGAAGCAACGTGCCCAAGCCACCCAGAAAATCAGTGAGCTAGTTGGACTGCAGCCTAGCTCCCTGTGGTTACTGAACCCTTCTTCGATCGCCTGGTTTCCGGTGGAAGGTGCTCTTGTCTGGGGGTGCCCGCAGCAGGCACTGTTCTCCACCCTGTAGATAGCGGCTGCCAGGCTGGCGGGGCCCTGGCACCAGGCCGGCCTGGTGGGAGAGGGGGCTGCTGCCGGCGCCCACCTTGTCGGGCCGAGCTCTGCGCTTGGCCGGGTTCCCGCAGGACCCCGCGCCCGGGTAGGCGCTGGTCACTGGGGCGACCGCGCGCAGGGGAGGCGCCGCGGACCCTGGGAGAGGCAGGCGGTGAGAGGTCCGCAGGCGCGGCGTGAGAATGCGGAGGCGAGGCCAGGAAACAGGCGGAGGCCGCGGGAGGGAGGAGCCGGGGCGCCCTGGTTCCCCACGGAGGCCGGGGTCCCGGAGGCGGAGAGCCAGCGCGCTGCGGGTGGAGGGGGCGTGGCGGGGGCGTGGCGGGGGCTGAGGCTGAGGGGCGGGGCCTAGAGGACAGGGGTCCCGGAGGGGGCGCGATGGAAGGGGTGCGGGGCGGGCGCCGACTTCCCGGCGTTCGCTGCCGGGCGGAGCGGCTGTGGTTGCATCACGTTTCGGGTTTTGCCTTCTCAAGGATCAGGCCAAGGGGGCTGGCTCGGGAGGAGGGTGGGCAAACCAGTCAGAACAGGCCGGGCGACTCGAAGGGCGCGGGCCTGGCGAACTGGGGCGCTGCCCGGACCATCTACCCTCTTCAGGCTCGGGAATTCTTCGTGAATCCGCCCCCTTGGTTTTATAGTCCCCCGCACCCCTTGGCTCGGCCCCACCCTGTCTTCTGACCCGCCCTCCCTTCCTCCCCTCTGCGAGTTGGCTCCTCCGCGGAATCGGTTAGCCAAAGGGAGGCACCGAGCTCTTGCCCTGAACTCTCGCGCTCCCACCCGCCCTGAAGAATTCAACTCCTGTGCGTGCTCGCTTTTTCTCTGCCTCGATCTCCCAGGTCTGGACTTTATTCAAGGTTCTGTAGCCTGAATTCAGCCCCAGAAGCCCTCCCTCCCGCGCAGCCCCCACAGCGTCCCTTCGGGGTGCTCGTCTGCCAGCCTCACATACCAGGGACCCTGGCATCCTGAGCAGGATAGGACCCGCGTGCCCTTCTGGTGGCTGTTGCGTTTTGCACATAAATTCCCTCAAAGTTTACACCCCGCTACAGGCACAAGCACCCCAATTTCTCTCAAAAGTTTGAATCGCGGAGTAAGAGTCCCAGAATGGAGGTTGGGGAGCAGATACTGAGGCAGCAGAGGCCTTTCGAGGAACCTTTATACCACACGAAGAAAACCACTTATGTGCCCCTTAGACTCCCCACTGCCTGTCCTTGTGTCATTCCCTATGGCCAGGTAAGGAAACCCAGGAACCCGTTCATTTCCTGATAAGCAAATCGGGAACCTTTCCTGTGACCACAGGGAGCTTGGCAGGTTGCTGAGCCTGTTTTCTGCAAGCTGAGAGCTCCTTCCCCAGGACTGCCCCTGTCTACACATTATGCATGTATATAACAGATAAAATAACCAGGATTGCTAATAGTGTTGGACCACAGATTCATCAGCCACGTGGCAGGTTTTGTAGGCAAGGCCCTGGAGACCCAGAGAAGCAAATGACCTCTTCTGAAATTACATCTTCTGGAATAAGACTCCAGGCTTCCCTGGGCCCTTGACCTTCCAGCCCCTTTTCACTGAGAGTGCTAATAAAATGCTCAGGGCAGCCAACCAGTCAGTGGTGACAAC
Organism: Cuniculus paca; assembly: GCA_004365215.1. Classification (NCBI taxonomy): domain Eukaryota; kingdom Metazoa; phylum Chordata; class Mammalia; order Rodentia; family Cuniculidae; genus Cuniculus; species Cuniculus paca. The sequence goes on along the minus strand of RJWT010006876.1, from coordinate 20,674 downwards.
CACAGAAGCTTGGCATCGTCCTTGGTCACTTGAAGCCCAGTAATTTTGCCCGAGGAGACTGTGGACTGAAGGTGGGTCAAAGCGTGAGCCAAACTGGAAGCTCCAGATCAGAGCAGTTGATGCTGTGACTTTTCCATTCATTACTCTCAACCCATAGCTGAATAGGTTGCAAAAAAGTAGGACATGTCTGCTCCTGCAGGGACAGGCGCTTGTCATTCTAAGCCTTCCAGCCATTGTATTAGACCTTGGCCCTCAGAGCCATGGTCTCTGGGACCAGAGGCCCACTGTGGTCTTCCTTGGGCTGCCCAGGATTCTGGACTTGCTGTCCTCTACATCTCTGTGTCCTGTCTGCTGGCACATTCATGAAATGGGGACAGCATTTTTGGGAAAAGGAAAAGCAGGAAAAATTCAAGTCAAGCTATTTGATATTATTTTTAATAAAGCATTTGGAGAGGAAAGAGGTTGAAATGATTAAAATAATACTTTTGGTGATAGTCGAAGCTCAGGAATTCAGATGTCACTGATTTGGAATTAAAGATAGTGGAGTTTGGCTGTGGTAAAGTTCTTTTTGCATGGTCTGGACACAGAACCCTGATGAATAATTCGTCAATGCGCATGTGATTTAGAAAGGAAGGCACATGCACGTGGCTTACTCATGCTGACAAACTTTGTTCAGAAGCAGTTCAGCTGCACTCACCTTGGTGAGCCTTTTACTTAGAAACGTTTATTGGGTACTTTCTCAGTGCCAGCCCCTATCCTAAATGTTCCATAAGCATTACTTTATTGAATCCTTGCAAAAACCTTATGAGGTAGGAATCATTATTCTTCCCATTTCACAGATAAAGAAACTGAGGCTAGTAAGTGGAAGACCATCAGGATTCACACCAAGGCAGTCTGGCTGCAGGGCCCTTTAACTCCCACATATGCAGGTGTTTTATGTGTTAGGACAAGGTGGATGGAAAAGAAAGAAGAAGGATAAATTATGACACCCCCCCCCAGAAGCTTCTGATCTAGTTGAGAGAGGTGAACCCAGGACCTGGCTTATGATAGGTACTCTGTGATTAAGCAATGAGTGAGACATGGGCTGAGCTCTTAAAATAAGACAAGTCCTCAGCTTCCTTGCTGTCCTCTTGCTTGCACATAATAGACAAAGAATAGCCAGTAGAACTGCAGAATGTGGAAGTGGCTCATGAGTGAAGAAGGGGTTTGTCTAAGGCCCACAGAGATCCCTGGTCTAGGGCTCCTCTATACAGTTTTCTGATTGGCTGTTTGGAAGCTGATATGGGGCTGAGAAAGAAGTGGATTGGCTGGTTCATCATCCCTCTCCACGTTGCCATTTTCATCTCCAGCCTCTTGAGAAATCCCACTATTAGAGAGGGCCCTGAGGACTCGTCTCCAGCTTGGTGCGCTACCCTAGCCTGTCCTTTCACCAGAACCTTCATGCTCATCCCAAACCATTATTAAAGTTAGGTGCCTTCCAAGCTTTAAGATGGGCCACTGGGTAGAGGAGCGGAGAAGGTCATGTCTGGAACTGCCGCTTGACCTGTCTTGTGCCATCCTCTGCTTTTGGAGTCTGCTGCCTACTGTCCATATGAGAGCAGGGCCAGGGACATGGGGATACTTCATGCGTTTGTTGAATGAACACTTCAGTACACTGCCAGTTCACTAATCAAAGCTTAGAGAATCTTTCGGAAAAGGGTCAAGGAGCTGGGAGAAGGCAGGCCATCAACAGCCATTCAGAATTCTGCTACGATGGCCTCAGGATTTTTCTCCAAACCCAAAGATGGAACAGGCAAAAAGGGCCTTCAAATTCATCATCCTCACTAAGACCCGAGTCCTCAAAGACCCTCATTTTACTGACGAGAACAGGGAAGACGAGAAAGAAAGCAGTGTTTGCTCCAGAACCTGCAGTCCCTTAGGAACAAGGCCAGGGTAGAAGTAGGCTCCTGTCTCCCAGTTGTGAGCCTGCCCCTCAGTCTTCAGGTCATGCTTTAAAACACACTGTGCAGCCCATGGCCCAATAAAGCCAGAATGATGAGAAAGTCCACAGCCAGGACTTTTGCCTAACACCATCACAGCCCTCCTCACAGCCAAACCACCTCTCATTTCTGATGGGCTCCCTTGGCAGCAACTAAAACAAACCCACCAAAAGCAAAGAAGAGAAAGACAGACAGAGCTAGGAACCAGTGTTTGCCCTGGGGGTGACTTGGCATATTTAACTCGTCAACTTGTCCAGCCTGGATACCATTCTGCTTGGCATTGGTTTATCAAGTCTGTGAGTTCCTGTTTGTCAACATCTTCAAAGAAGAGGAAGCAGGGGCCATCCCTGGGCTCTGGGAAAGTTTACAAGATGCTAGCTCCCCACCTCCTTCCAGGTCTAGACCCTTTCTGTACCTCTCCGTGATTACTCTGGGTTGATACTGAGTGGCATGAGCATTCTTCTGAGGGATCTTGCCATTGGTCCATTTCATTTGCCATTGTCCACCTTGCCACTGGTTGCTGAGGTGTGCAGCAAGCTAGTTTATACCTTTGCGTGCTTTTATGGCATTTTCTATGTGGCAAGTGCTGTTCTAAGCACTTTACAAATACTATAATGGCTGAGATAATCCACATAATAGCTGCTACAGATGAAGAAATGGAGGCAGAAAGAGACTAAAGAACTTGTTTTAGGTCACACAGCGAATGATGGCAGAGCCAGGATACAGTCTGGGTCCAGAGTTCATGTGATTCCATGCTGCCTTTCTGTTGGGACAGCCAGGTCTTTGCCAGTTTCACAAGTCATTTAACTGACCCAAGTCTCAGTTTCCTCATCAGTAATATGAGGAAAATAAACATAACTATCCCTTAACCCCTCAAATAGTCATCTTGAAAAATGCAGAGGGCCCAACCAGAGCTTTCCATCTTGATTGACCAAGTTCCCAGCTGGGGTGGGTCAATTCCACTGTTTGCTTCTCTTCCTGAAGGCCAGCAGGTTCTAGAGTGGTCACTGTCTGTGGGACCAGTGCATTCTGAAGGAGATTGTTGGGCCCTCTACCACAACAGCAACCTTCCAATCTTCAATCCCAACTGAACATATCGTCTGCGTTATTGATACGATGTTTGCACAGTTCTTCTTGCCATTAATGAGTGTTCTTGTTTACTGAAGACCTCTTCTCCATGAATATGCCCAGTTTATGAGCAAAGTCACATAGAGGAAGCTGGCTGAGCCCCCTACAGGTCTACTTGCCCACACTCAGCTCCTTCTGCCACATTCTCATCCTTCGGAACCACAGCTTGCCAACCCTGGACCACTGGTTAACCTTTAGTTAAAATTCTGTCCTGTGTTCAGAAGATGCTTATTCCACCCGCAGCATTTAGCACTGGGGAGACCCTGTGAGAGACAGGAAGGGGCC
>RJWT010006876.1:0-17182 GCA_004365215.1 Cuniculus paca | reverse complement strand
TTGGCTGTTCCCAGTGTTTGCATGATGTTCTTAAAAACCTGTGCAAAATTAACTTTGGCCAACTATAGCAGCTTCTTCCATCCGGCAGCCACATCAGCAGTGCAGCTGAGCAAGGTTTAATGCTCAAGAACCTGCCAAGGAAGTGAGAAGGGATGAACTGTTCTGTGTTTCTCTTCCTCTTTTTTTTTCTTTTTTTCTTTTTTCTTTTTTGTATTTCTGAGACGGGGTCTCACTGTACAGTTCAGGTTGGCCTTGAGCTTATTTTGTATCCCAGGCCATCTCAAACTTGCAATGATCCTCCTGCCTCAGCCTCCCAAATGCTGGAATTACAGACTTGTGCCATCATGCCTGGTTATGTGTGTCTCTTACTTTACCTTTCAAGTGCTTTCTTTTACATACAGGTTCTATCTTGCTCCACACAAAGATCCTACAAGCCAAGATTTGCCCATTTGACAGAAAGGATGCCCAGAGAAGAAAGTGTCACATGTGAGTGAGTAACAAGTCCTACAGACTCAGAAAGCGGAGGCCACTGGGGCTGGCATAGTTATCCTTCCTATGACTACAGCATCTTAGTACAGGGCTCAGTCTATAGCCAGGTGCAGGATTTTTGGGTTCTTAATCTTGGGTGCTGATGTTAAACCTGGCTCCATCTCCACTCTTATTTCCCCATTGCTGTGTACTTCCTCATTTTTGTTGTTATTGTTGTTATGTTGACCTGGCATTGCAGGCACTTTTGAAAGCTAGCTCTGATCCTTTTTGGAGGAAGGTGGGTTATTTTATGGCACACACTCCTACGTAGGCTGTTGTTAATCATTTTATAAGGTCTCTGGTGGAGGAGATATTTACAGATTAGCCAAGAGCTTCTTTTGTAACCTTGTACACACCTTCCATCCCAGGGGTAAAATGAGGGTGTGGGTTGGCAGGGTCTTTGCAGAGCCCAGCAGCTGTGACAGCCTGAGTGTGCTGTTATTCCCCACCTGGTTAGAGACTCAGCTCAATGTGAGAGAAAGTTCAATGTAAAAATCTGGTTTTCCTAGTCTAGCCTTGTGGTTCTCAGCCTAAAACTCAGGAGTATCCTCCTGCCCCCTCCTCTGAGATGACCACACCACACAAATATAACAGCATAGGGCCGGGCATGGTGGCTCACACCTATAATCCCAGCACTCGGGAGGCTCAGACAGGCGGATCGTTGTGGGTTCGAGACCAGCCTGGGCTACAAAGTGAGCTCAAGGCCAGCCTGAATGGCATAGTGAGACCCTGTCTCAAAAACAGGGCTGGGGGTCTAGCTCAGCGGTCTAAGCACCTGCCCGGCAAGCACAAGGTCATGAGTTCAATCCCCGGTGCTGCAAAAAAAAAAAACAAACAAACAAACAAAAAAAAAACACTAATTTAGGGAATGGGAAAGAGAAGTAAAAAGTCTTAAGATATGTTATGTACAGGTACCAACTCCCCATGGTGAATGTAATCATTATGTACTGCAAGTGTGTACTAATAAAAATAAAAACTAAAAAAGAAAAAACTAATTTAGAATTACAGAGAAATAAAATCCCATTATAACATAGTAAAGAATATGGGAGGTACCGGGAAATCTCATTTCTCTGGCTACCTTCTCTTGGGACAGAGCCAAGAATCTGAAAGGAAAATCAAATAATTTTGAACCACCGAAAGCAGCCACAGAATACATGCCCTAACACACATTTCTGTGGGGCTCGTAGGCCAAGAGGTCACATGGGTCCTATCTGCTCTTCGCATATTTAGTTTTCTAGTCCCCAAGCCTACATGTGATTCTATGACAAGTAGGAATGAAGGGTAAAGGACTGCTAATGAAAATTCAGCTATGTTCCACTTCTGGCCACATTTAGTAACTCCAGGAGGCAGCCCTGGTGAGGACTGGCACTATGGGGTGAGAGTGCAGGGCTTTTCTGATTTTCTGTTATGCAAACCTCTTCAGATGCTATAAACAGCTCCCGTGAAGAGACCAGGACTTGACCCTGTAGCTGTAACAGTGTAGCTCAGAATGCCACTGGTTTAATCAGAGGACACAGATGTCAGCTGGAGGCATTTTCAGGTGAGATTTAACATGAAGTACGGAGAAACGTGGGAATGGAGAATGAGCACTAGTGCATCCTTGGAAAATGTTCACCATAAAATGGCTAGTGAAGAAAACACGGTAAATAAACTGCTGTTACAGTAGAGTCCCAAACACATTAGCTGTTCCTTAAGGTGTACTGTATATAGTACTTTCGGGATTTAGAAACACAAAGTTTTATTTTCTAACTTGAAAGGACATGCCAAACCCAAGATGACTGTGGAGTCTGGAGAGCGAGCATTCTAGGAAACCAAAGGACTGATTTTGAAGACTATCATGGAAGATGTGCCACTTTGGGGTCAACTTGGTTTCTGGGACACAATCAGTGGCCACAGTTCACTGTCCTTGGCCACAGTCCAGTCTCTACCATGGCCTGCCTTGCCTGTGTCCCCAAGGCTTACAGGGTCATTTGTGAGGGCTTCTTTTGTCCTCCTGAGATCCATTCCCAGACAGTTTGCTTTTTCTTGGCTCCTCAGATGGACTCCTGACCCCTGGTCATGCCTGACTGTCAGGACCCCAGGTAGTGGTCACATGCCTTACCAACTTGGAGCACTGGCTCTGTGTCCTGCCACCAGGGACTCTTCTAACTTTGCATCCAGCTTGACCTCTAGGCTTGGTGGGGCTTGCACAGTCCTCCCCTTCAGGCATTTTCAGCTTCCAGCCTTCACCCTGTCTACTCCCTGCCTCCTACCTCTGGCCTTGCAGCCGATAGCCCTACCTCCTCCTGAGCTTTGTGACCTCCAGGCCCTAGAGCTCCCAGGGGAAGGTCAAAGCCCTGAGAAAGGAGTGAAACTAACAGAGCCACTAATTTTAACCGAAGGAACCTGCTCCCACCTTTACTTACCCACATAAGAACAGCGAGCCAGTGGGCCTCAACGTGCACAGCCCAATTTCCAAAGGGCATGAGTCATGACTGACTGGATCCTGGGAGGAGTGGCCCAGGGTAAACAGATCCATAGCGCTGTAGCCAGTGTCCCTTTTTAGCAAGTTATGTATTTGGTTAAGTCCTCAACATTTTAATGCTGCCTAACATATAGACCATTTCATCCACATTTCCTTCCCTCTCTCCCATCTTTCCTCCCTCTTTCTTTTTTCCCCTTCTTCCCTCTCTCCCTCCCTCCCTCCTTCCCTCCCTTCCTTCCTTCCTTTCTTCCTTCTTCTTTCCATTCCTCTCTGTATCCAAGACTCCCTTTCCTCTTTCCTTCTGTCCCTCCCCCTGTCTAGCTTCCTCCCTTTCTTTCCTCCTTTTCTTTCCCTTTGACTGTGACTGGGGAGCTTTGTCATGCCTCTATCATCAGGCAGCCTTTGCAGGGAGGCCAGTCCCTTGCATTGAGCCCTACTTTACCCAGTGAGAGAAAGAGAAGCAAAGAGAAGGTGGATGCCATGCAGTCACCACCACTTGCTAGCTGATCTCAGCCAGGTCCTCTCATGGGTACCTTCCATTATTGAAAAGGGCATGTAGGTACTTACCTTAGAAACTTATTGCAAGGGTGGAATTAACAAAGTACTGTAAAGTATTTTATATATTGTCCAACTCAGATACTCAGTAAATGGAAGGTATTAATGTAATGACCACAACTATTATATCGTTGTGTGAGCAATCAGCCTGGATAATTTCAAGTATATACACTACATTATCCTTTCACAGGCAAAGGGAGCAGTAAAGGTCCAGTTCTTCTGTGGAGGACAGATAATGGGGCTGATTCTGGAGACCAGACAGCACTGTTCTCAAGGGCTGTGACTACCCAGCTCCAGGAGCCCAGCTGTGGACCTACCTACCTGGCTTCTGGCACCCACTGTTCCTTTCATGGCTGTTTGTTTGGGGGCAAGTGATTGACCATTCCTGGTCCCTGGTCTTTATTTCCTCCCTAGTAAAATCAAAGTTATTGTACAGCCCAAACCACAGGGCTGCTGTAAGAGGTAAACAAGACAATACTTGCAGGGCACTTCACACGGTGCCTGACACCCACTAAGTACTCAATAAGGGCTCACTGTGATTATTTTCAAACGTGTCCCATCTTATGCAAGAGATGGCTCCAGAAAGGTTGTGAAACCAATCCCATTTTCCCACAAACTGACTTCACACAGGCTTTATCTATGCCTCAGATCGTCCTTGGAGGGCAGTGACTCTGAACACCTCCACACCAGTGCCCGTCTCCTCCCGGCTCCACAGTCACCCTAGCACACAGTGGAAAATAACACGCAGGAGTTAGAAGTTATGATTCCTACTGTACCTGTTTGCTACCTATAGATTTGTTCTATGAGTGTATCAATCATCTAGCCATCTTTCTATCGTCTCTCTTATTAATCATCTATCTAGGAAGGACCACCTGTAATTGTTTTCTCTGTCCACCATGGGAAAAAAAAGTCATAAAACAGTTTATGTTTCTAGTTGACTTCCCACTTTTCACTTGAATTTTGTGGAGGTCATTAACTTTTTTGAGTCTAATAGATCACTATGGGCTGTTTTCCCAGGAAAAGAAGCTACTCCCATACTCACTTACATGGTTTAGCTGGAGGTGTGAGTGCCTTTCAGGCCTACCAGAGTCATCCTGTTCTGGCTACAGCTGGAAGGTAGTTCTTCTACATAAACAGTAGCTGTGCGTGGCTGCTCATCCCTCCCTCCCTCCAATCAAGCTCCAAAGTCTGTTCCGTCAGATCTGATCACCTGACCCCCTCTGCCTTCCCATCACATGGTCCCTGAGGTGTACCTGCCCAGGCTAGCTGGCTTGCCTTTGGGGTAAGGGCCCTTGACTGTCACCTAATCCTTGTCTCATTGCTTTCCCACTCTCAAACACCCTTCATCCTCCCGCTTATCTACATCCACCCCACAGTGCAAGTATGTAGTGACCTCCTCACCTGAGCAGAGCAGGGTTCAGCAGGGTGTGGAGCTTAGGCATGGAGACCCTGGCTCTCAAGGCAGAAACACACAGAAATATCAGCTCATAGCATGACTCAAGTCAGAGTTGGCAGAGAGATTGGAACACAGAAAGGTGTTCCAGGCTGAGTTTTTCTTTCCTGCCTGGTTGGCAGTGGCCAAATGATCCAACCCATGGATAAGAACTCCCTGAGTTTTTGCCCCAGCTCTGGCATTGACTAGATGTGTAACTTCAGCCAGACCAATCAGTTACCAATTAGTAACTGCTTCTTCCACTCCAGCATGCTTCCCCAAGAGTCAGTAAGAATGCAGATTTGGGACTCAGATTCTGACTCACTGGCCTGAAGGGGCCTAGGAATCTGCATTGTAATTCTCTGTCCAGAGCACTCTTATGGAGGATCAGAGACTCGTGACATGCTGCAGTCATCCTTTGTGGCACACAATCCAGGCTGTTGCCCCTCTCCTCTTCATCAGGGAGATGGAAAGCCTTTATCAAAAACATCAAAATTGCATTTGTCCTTGAACTTGCAGCTAGGCGAATCTGCTAAGTATGCCACACAGAAGACTGCTTATTCTCTACTAGAAGATACCCCCAAACAGCATCCCCAGCCTAGATCAAGGGCCTACTCTAATGTTTTACTTCTGTCATGATGAGCAGAGCCTACTGTCGACCTTTCTTTGGTTTCTCTTACAAAATATTCTGGGCCACTTTATCCAGTTTCCCAGGATTAAAAGTGATTTTAGAGGTGATAAATGTGAACTGAGTTCAGATTGTGACTCTGAGCAGCTGCTGTTCTGTTTTAAAAAAAAAATACATATGTATATATGACTGACTTCATAGGATTGTTATTGAGGATTAAAAGAAATAACATATCCAAAGTTCTGAGCACAATGACTGCAACTATTATGGTCATTTTCCTGTCCTCGAGGGTGAACAGTGGGCCTTTAATTTGATGTGGTCCTTCCAGGCAGCCAAATTTGTTGTTTTGATCTTGTAGTAGCCATTTAATTCTGTTCTGTTCCCCTGTTCATCCTACAAGCCTAAACTTGAACTATAGAAAATGTCCAGCTTCAGTCAGAAGGTCTGTGTCTCACCAGGCTGCAAGTCTGGTGGAGGTCATTGTGGTGACATGCCACCCTTGTTGATTTGCATGGCCCTGAGAAAGGGCTGTGGGCTGCCTCAGCCATCCTCAGTGTCCCCTGATGGAACACTGACCAGCATGAGAGGTGAGGCCAACCTCCGCCTGAGTATGCTGGAGTCTGCTAGGGCAGACACTTTTCTGGGAGTAGTCAGAGTCCTGCTTGGTGCTTGATGCAACAAAGAAACTTCAGTCACGTACCTCTTCCTCAGATAGTCCTCAGCCACCCAGCCCAGGTACTGGTCCTTGCACCCACTGTCCCCGCCCCCAAGCCTGCCTTCATCTTCCCCATCTCTGTCACTATATTTCCTCTCCTCGTCAAACACTAGCAGAGGAAAAGTGAGCCCTCACCAGATGTGCAAGATCTTGGCAGATCTAGCCTAGTCTGCAGTGAATATAAGCCCTCATAGCCTATGAACAGGACACAGCTAATAAACCATAAGAGCATGCTATTGTTTCCTGCTGAAATACAAAATTTCTCTTGCAGGTATACTCGGCCTACAGATGGTGAGTTAGACACACCTATGTGTGTGTGTGAAAGGATGCTGAGGATTGAACTCAGGGCCTTTATACTGGCCTATATTCCCAACCCTTTTTATTCTTTTTATTTTGAGACAGGATTTCACTAAGCTGTTAAGTTGTTCAGGCTGGGCTCAACCTTGTGACCCTCCTGCCTCAGCTTCCAAGGGTGCTTAGATTATATACGTATACTGTGGACTGCCTGTGTTATAGTAAAAAATAAGGGAAGTTGTGTTACTTACATACATTGACTATATTGTATGTTTGATTCATGGCCCAAGACAATTCCTCTTCACTCAATGCAGCCCAGGCAAGCCAGGTGTGTCCAACCTGTGAGCTGCAGGTTGGACACCCTGCCTACCCCTATTTTTGATCAAAGATAATCAAAGTAAATTTGTTCTTGTTTATAAAATAAGTCTGGTCTCATTGGATTTGGCCTGATTATGTGTATAAGCCCAGCAAGAATGATAACCAGCTATACAGGCCTTTTGAAGTTTGCGTTGCTGGCATTTTGCCTAAGATTGGACCTTGAAAAGGCTCACAAGGCTAGGAAGCCAAACTGAGAAATTGCCACCAGAATGCGCATGCAGTACCACAAATTTGAGGAAAATCCTGTCTTCTTGAGGTCCTTCAAATACCTCAGGGTTCCTGGACCTACCAGGAAGCAACTTTCCCATTAGTGGGGTCATTTTTCCAAGAAGACTGTAAGCACTGGCTCCACAAAGTAGACCTTAGCTTTTCAGAAATGTCTAGTCATGTCTGATGCATGGTACTCAAAGACGACATTGCAGTCAAAGCCTTGGTTACAACTAGTGTTTTCAATTATGCCCTGTTATAAGCAGGACAGATTCTTATTGAATGTGTGAAAATAATTATATTGCTATGAAAATGAGAACATTCAAGAAGAGTTTCTGAATTATGGAAGAATTGGGCAGGGAAGAAAAGGTCAGTGTTTCATTGCTGTTTACAGAAGCATAATCTACTGAATGGTTGTAAGTTATAGATAGAAAAGGATAAGGGATTTCTTAAAGCCATAGCAGTGTTCTGAACAAGAGTCATAATTATCTTTCACTAGTTCGGACTAATGTAATTAATTCTTGTTTTGCTTGATCCTGGTAGCAGGTTTATGAATGCAACTGCCTCTCCCTTAGAGGTGTAGAAATTCTGACTTGGTCTCCAGTAGCATCTCAAAGTTATGTAAGCAATTCCATCAGAAGTCTGGAGCACTGTCGTTTCCATGGCCTCTGAGACAGAACTTTTATAGAAGAACAAAGTATTCTGGTCTACAGTTGGTGGCAAATACTTTCAGAGAAAAGTAAGAGTAAAACAAAAACTACTAGAACTACCTGCGAATGACACAAGACTGAACAGAGCCATGATTAAAGATCTGATGAGAGTTCATTTGACAGGAAATTCAGTTGTTTCTGTGGCACCCAATGTTTTAAAACAACTAGAATTGTGCTGGTGACATTTTACCCAAGACATGTCATGGACAGCAAGGGTACTGACACATATCTAGAAAGTTTGCACAGTTTCTGAAATATTTATACTAATAACATTTGCCAATATGTAACATAGGGAAGGTTAGATATCTCTTATTTGAGAATACTTTTCGTGCAAATCAACATATCAAATAACCTTAATTATTTTTAACATCTCTTTTCACAAGGTGACAGAAAAATCCTTTGAGATGTCCCAAGAGCCTTTAGGGAAATTTCAAGGTCAGTTCTCAAGATTAGGATTTTATTCAAGAGCTAGCCCATAGCTCAGTGGTAGAGTGTTTGCCTACTGTGTGCAAGGCCTTGGGTTTGATGCCTAGCACAGCAAAGTGTGTGTGTGTGTGTGTGTGTGTGTGTGTGTGTGTGTGTATTCAAGATCTGAAGTAGGCAATTGTCTGCTCTGTACAAGGATTCTAAAGCAAACTAGTAAGTTTTATGGCTATATCATCTCACATTTTTTATAAGTTTATGTTGTTTAGTAGTGCAATTCACAATGTAGCTAAAAGAATGTGTTCATTAACAGAGATAGATGGTTGATAGATATCTTCTCTATACTATATTAAAGAAGCCAGAAGTGTACAGACTTAAATTTGTGGTCAGTAATTAATTTCTCAGTAGTTTGTATTAGTTGGAAATGGGTCTATTTAATGATATCTATTGTTTCATTTAATTTAGGATAGATCTAAGGCTGCCAAGATTTTGATAAAGTTTTAGCTAGATGTTGTAAAAAATAATAATTATAGTTATCATTCAAAAGTCCATTCATAAAACTTTTATTCCACTTACATGAACTTAATATACATGATCTTAGCTCAAATTTTGAAAATTTCACAAGACCATAACCAAAGCTATCCATCACTTAGTTACTTTCTTGTTAATTATTTTTATAATGCATGCACATTAGGCAAGTATCCAGAAAAAAAAATCACACAAAAAAATTAAAAAATGGTTAAATAGAAATGTATGTAGTATTGCACTTAATGTGGATAACTCAGAAGATATAGCTGGTTTTAGTGTATTACATCAATAATATTACTTTATTATTTGTGAAAAATATACCTAGATGACATGAACTTGAGACATTTAAATTAATTTCTATATGTTTGAGGGTTTTAGTAGTATTTAACTTATGTTAGCACTTACAGTAATATGTTTAAGACCCTCAGTTCGCTGCCTGCTGACAGTACCAACCCTCATTATAATGTTACATTTTTCCTAAATGTACATGCTTATGATAAAGTTTAATTCATAAATTAGGCACAGTAAGAGATTAACAATAAGTAATAATGAACTAGAACAGTTGTAACAATATACTATAATAGAAGTTGTATAAATGTGATCTCTCACCTCAAAATACCTTACCGTACTGAACTGACCATCATGTGATGACGATAGATGATATAGTAGCCATGTGGTGGGATGAAGTGAGGTGAGTGACACAGGTACTGTGTCAATGTTAGGTAAATACAGACTTTTTCATTGATCCCCAGGATGCTGTTCAGAGTAGTATGATGAAATCCCATTCTGTTGTGCCTAGGAAGTGAATCACCCCTTTACCCTGTGTGCGCACACAGTATATGCTACCCGCCCATTAGTCCCTGAGACGCTATCTCTCTTTTCAGATTGACTATCAATGTATTGCAGTGCTTGTCTTAAAAGTAACCCTTGCAATTTAAAACTTATGAATTATTTATTTCTGAAATCTTCATTCAGTGATTTTGAATTCCACTTGACTGAGATTGACAGCAAGTTAACTGAAACTGCAGAAAATGAAAACATGGATAAGAGAGAGACTACTATGTTTGTATCTCAGCCAATTTGAGTAAAATTGTCTTGAAGAGGTTTTTACATTGATTTGATACTATCATCTGCAGGTGGAAGGATATCTCAAATACATAGCATACACAAGCAAACACACAGACACAAATAGAGACCTTATAGCTTTTATTTTAAAGTTTGGGCCATAGTTAATATAACAACAACCATAGGAGACTCACTGGTTTCTAAGTCATAGTTAGCTCTCATCTTTGTTCACTTCCAATTTTTGTTTTATTTGACTTGGTTTCTGACAGATGGAACCAGTTAGGGTTACATGCAAAGGCTAAAGCTTGTTACCAATATTTGTGGAGGTGACTTTCAAAGTTTTCTTTTGCTCTGAGATACAATTGTTTTTGGGGTCCCTAAGTCCCTTGAGAGCCTCATTGGAGTCAGGAATCTAAAGTACAAGTGACTACAGGGAGTTGAGGGACTAGAGTGGGAGCAAAGAAGTGAAGGGCTGGATAGGGAGAAAGAAGAAAAAGGGGCTTGCAGGGGGACATATGCAGGCCTGATGGAGTTGAACAAAAAGTTGAAGAAGGTAAAAGGAGGAAGAGGGCAGGAACAGTAATGAGGGAGTGATCTTACAGGAACCAGTCCAGGGAAGTCACTGAAGTTTCAGAGTATCCTTAGTTAAATCGTGCCAACAAGAAAGAAGTGGACAGTTAGTACCACTGCTATAGAGCATATCCTTAGCAGGACTTCTAAGGGAGTTTCAGTTGACTGAGAAGTTTTCAAATTCTTTACTAGTGATACTTTCTAAGCAAAGAAGTCTAGGACTCTAACCCATCATCTGTTTGTCTAGAACTCTAACCTAGCTTCTAGACAAGCGGGCTCAAAAAAAAGCCAGGTATTTCCTGCTTCAGGATCAGGGAATAAATCACCAGGAAAGAGCCAGGGAGACCTCCATTCAGGAAGATTCTTGCTTAGACAGGTAACTTTCAACCAAAGAAGTCTAGGACTTTCACCTAATCACCAAGACTATACTCGGAATCTTAAGAATAAAAATGCATCTAATCATGCCTCAATGAGCTATCTTCCAGAGCACTGGAGTGGATCAAGAAGGGATTCACCAGTAAGTTCCTAGTCACTCAGTAAGAAGTGAAGATGAAGACTTCAAAGGGGGTACACTCAGGGTCCTGCGTGACAGTCCGGGGTTCCAGTGATGAATGTCCACGTCGTGGCACCATAACTGATAAAGTTACTCATACAGTTGTTAAATGGTTAAGGAAGATGGTCCACACTTGTTCTTGTATTTGGAGTTAAGCCCCATTACAATGGGGAGGAGAGGCTGGGCTCACTTCAGAATACAACAGGACAAGTAGGGATTTATGGGGGAGGGGGATGAAATTACTAAGAGAAGACATCACAAGTAGGGGATTCTCACTTAACTGCCTTGATCCTTGCTGGAGGCAGACCCGTAGACCAGGGTGATTAAATATTAGGGTAGGGAGTCATTCTCACTAAACTTAGCAGGATTCTCATTAAAACGGGGCCAGGGAAGTTCAAGACAGAGCTCAAAGCAAGGCCAAGTTGAAAAGACTCAGAGGAGCCTGAGTAAAGTTTGGTTAAGGAAAAAGTCTTTGTTGATACCCAGAGAATGTTTGTTCCAGGGTCAGGGAATAAATTACCAGGAAAGAGCCAGGGAGACCTCCATCCGGGAAAATTCAAAGCCCAGGGCCTTTGAATAACCTAGTTGGGTAATAGAGCCCTCACAGACATACAGGGACCCAGGAAGAACAGGCCAGCTTTCACCACATTTGTCGGAGAGAATAGGGATAAGGCCAGAGTCTGCAGAGGGCATGACTGGACCTCAGCTCCCTTGAGACCCTTGAGCCCCAGGGATCCTGTCCTGAGCACAGGAAATGTTCATTTGCTATCAGGAAAATTAGTGGTATGTCCAAATCAAAATTCTTAGTTTTCTGTTTATAAATATCTCTAGTTAAGCCCTCTCCTACTGTGGAGCTAAGTTCAGCTGACTGCTGAGAGAAGTGGGAGCACTGGGTGGGGAGCTGGAAGCTGGCATTTCATTGCCACAGCTCTAATATTGCTCCTAGTGTGACCTTGGGCAAGTCTCCTCCCTGCCCTCCATCCCATTTCCTCATTTTATATGGGAGCTATAATTCCTGGTGCTCTGGTCCCTTGGGATCAATTGAGGGAAGAGATGGATAAGTAAGTGGTTGACCTAAGGTGGGAGCTAAGAGATGAATGATCGGACTCCATCAGAGTTCACTGCAGATGCTCAGCTGTTTGTCATCTTTCCGCCACTAACAGGTCAGCCTCACGCAGGCAGAGACCACAACGGTTTCTCACCCCTTTACAAGAAAGCCTAGGGTGGTGTGAGTAGGACTGATAGTGCATAGCTCAGAGAGAAAAGAAAGGGGAGGGGAGGAAGAGAAGGAGAAGAAAGGGGAGAAAGGGAAGGAGGAATAGACTGAAAGAGGGAGGGAGGAGGGATTAAAGGGGGAAAGGAGGGGGAATCTGCATCCTGTACCTGGTGGTGTAATCCCCTTTCTTGCCACTGTCCCCCCTCGGCCCAGCCCGCTATTGACCAAGCCCCCTCCTTCTCTAGGTTTCCAGTGTGTTCCCGGGGTGACAGGCCCAGCCCCACCCTGAGCCCTGCTTAGTTAAAGCTCCTGCCAGGCACCTGCCCCTCCTCCCACCTGGGTGTGATGCAGTCTTGGGAATAGGAGGGTGAGGCCCTGGCAGCCTGGGCCTCGGGCTGTGCAGAGTGCTGGGACCTTGCGTGTTCTCCCTGCTTACTGTGCAGCCAGCCAGGCTCAGAGCCCTTCCCTGCGCCCCAGCCCTGGCAGGGCTCTTTCCCCTCACTTCCCCTGAGAGAACACCCCAGCATCCAGTGCTTACTCAGCAGCTCCCCTTGGAGGCTCCTAAAGCCCCAGAGAGGCACTGGCCAGTCCTCAGAGCACCTGAGAAGTGGGAGCAGGCTCTGCAGGTATCTAGTCCTCCCTTCTGGGGCCACAACTCCTCCCGTACCCTCCAGCTCCCACAGGACAGGGCAGCCAAAGGCCAGTCAGCCACAGGACTCTGCTTTTCTGGCTCACAGCCTGTGCTTGAATAAGTGGAGTTTAGGGGAATTTGGCAATGGCTGGGTCTGCCTCCCTTAAATATAGCAGCAGAAATGTATGTAGCATTGGCAACTAACAGATTTGGAAACTGGGTGACCTTAGAAAGGGCTGCTAAAGCATAGCGCAGATTCAGTTTGTGGCTACTTCTGTGTTCTCGATGCTAAATAACAATGAATTGTTATTTCGAATTAGTGTTGAGTACATGAGATCTTTCCTATGCATCAGAGCGTCAGAGCTGAGATCACAGAGCCCAGTGGGGCTAATGGCAGAACTATGGGCTTCAGAGCAGAGAAGTCTTGGCCTGTTCTCCAACTGGAAGCTTCAGGGGCCAAGAAGGAAGGACCTGACTGCCCAGCCCGAGGGAGCCTCTGTTGGAAATGCCACCATCTTCCTGGTTGGCTGAGCTTGCTGTCAGTTTACCTCAAAATTTAATTAAACATTTGTTGAGCATTTAATAAGTTCATGGTAGATGTCAGGTGAAGTCTTGCGAAATGCACTGTGGATACTTCAGAGAGGCAGGGAGGGAAGAAGCAGCCTCCTCACAGTACTGTGATGCTACGAACATTAGTTCTACTGCTGTGGTGAGATTATGGGTGACCCTTTCTCCTTTCTAGCTGCATGAATTTTCTCTAATTTGGAAGAAATTCATGTGCATTTTTAAAGAGTATATGAATCTTTGTGGGGGGTTTCATTATTAATTTCAAAGATCTTCTTTTGGTCACTCACTCACTTTTTAATGTGGACCTCAGTTTCCTGTCTGAAAAGGGGTATGCATTCCTTCCAGGCCTACTCTCAGGGCTACAGTGAATGCTGATGATGCAGGTTTAGAAGTCCCGCAGAAGTGAAAGCCTCTGGGCATGGCAGTTGTCACTGTGGTAAGTCCTGAGCCCTCAGACCTGGTATACTGGGAGAAATGGGTGTTGGGGTGGACATCATCTTCTGAGGTAGCAACTGCTGTCTCTGGATGAGCCTCAATTTCCACACTTATGCTGCGGGACAGTGGCAGGAGAATGCCTTGGAGAGTCACCAGCCTTTGTATCACAGCTGTGAGAAGGCTTCCGGCCTCTCAAGCTGTAAAGTCAACAGGGCCAACAAACAGAAGCAAAGCCTTCTCCCAGCTGCACCCAGTGCACTGTGGCCAGGATTCTTTTCTTGTTTGTCATAAGCATCTGCAGTTTCTCAGAGGATAAGAGCTAATTTGTGGAACATGGACACTGGAAAGGCTTTGGTCATCATCTTACTCATGGTTCCCATTTACAGAAGAGGAGGCTAAGGATCTGGAGAGACACAAGACACACCCCCACCAAGTTCACAGAACATACCTAAAAGTGCACAGCTTGCCAATGGCAAAGCCAAGACTAGGCCCACTCCATATGCTTCCCAGATCATGGATTCCGTCGATCAGCATCTGTCCCACATGTATCAGCCAGGGCCTGGCACATACCAGGCATGACGCAGTCCAAAAGTCATGCAGGGTTCTTGCCCCCAGCAGGTTCTGTGCCAGAGGGAAGGACAGTCAAAGAATAAAATCCATAGAATCATGCAGTAAAATAAAGTATGCGAGACACAGGAGTACTTTGATCAAGGGCCTGAGACAGACAACAGGAAGACAAAGTCCCAACTTATTGGTGTGGTCTGGAAAGAACTCCCCAAGGAATTGATGTTCCTGTCACACCTGAGGTAAGGAGTGAGCATGTCAGGTCCAAGAATCAAAGCAAGCCAAGTTCTGCAGCTAAAAAGATAGAGAATGTGGCATGTCTGACTGTGATGGGAACATAGGGGTAGGAGGGAGGCAGTTTTAGAGAGAAAAGCAGGCATTTTGCAGTGCTTTGTGGGTCATAGTAAACAGTCTGAAGAGCATTACAAGTAGGATGTGTCATGCTCTGACACATGTTTTACTTTCTTTTGTATTTCCAGTGCTAGGGACAGAATTCAGGGCCTCAAGCATGCTAGACAAGCGCTCTACCACTGAACTACACCCTGACCCCAGATGAGTGTTTTAAGAGGATTGTTTGGGCACACATGTGCCACTAGAGTGAGGATCAGGAGAGGAGTGGGTCAAGGAGATGGGTTAGGAGGTATCTGCAGGAGTCAAAATGAGAGAGGCCGTGGGGCATGGCCTGGGAGTGGTGGTGGAGGCGTCAGGAAGAGATTTTTGATCTATTATGGAAACTGAGTTGCTGATGGAAGATTTGGCTGGGAGCCCAGTAGGGAGCCAGAAGGAGAGGGAGACAGCAAGGATGGCTTTGTCCAGGCTGGAGTGACACTCGTTCCCAGTGTTAAGTTCTTTCTCTAGCAAGCCTTGCTTCAGTGCTTTACCAAAGTCTGACTTCCTCCTCAGCTCCTCCTGGTTAACAGTATCCCCTCACATCTATAAGAAGTGTTACCCTGTTCAGAAGAAGCAAAAAGTGAGGCACACAGTGACAAAGCCAAGGCCATTAGGGCACCAGTAGCATGAAATAGACAAAGGCTTGAATTGCAGAAGAGCCTTTGGGCATCAGATCCACAAATATCAAGGTATGATGTCCAATCTTATGATGTATCATGCAGTGTAGCCTTGAACAAGTTCTAAAACCTCTTCAAGCCTGTTTCTCATCAGTAAAATGGGAAAATAATGGACCGTACCTCATAGTGTTGATGAAGGGACTAAGTGAGGGAGTGGCCCCTTGGTAGCTCTTACACACACTGTGTCTGCATGTGCCCTGTACAGTCTGTGTGGCCACATCACAGCAGAGGCTAGGCCCCGCCCAGGTTTCAAGTGAAAACAGTAGCACATTTGCTCTGGTGTTTCTGCATGGCCTTGTGATCATGCCTGTGGTGGAAGCCGGAGCTTCCCCCTCACTGGAGCAGGGGGAGTGGGGTTTGGGGCCAGCCGTGGAAGTCAGGGTGCCTGTGAGCCCAGCCTGCTTCCCAGCACTCTGGCTGACCAGAACCAGGAAGGCGGGGCAGAAGCCAGGGTGGAGGCAAAGGTGGGGCTGTGTGGGAAGGAAAGAGCCCAGGAGAAGGGTAGGAGAGAGGGGGCCAAGAAGGCCCCCGGGAGGAATGGGGCACAGAAGGAAATGCACAATCACAGGTCTAGAGTCCCCTCCCCCGAGTTCCTTCTGCGGGAAGCTCAGGAGCCTCCCTGTTCTGCTGTCCACACCGCACCCCTCTCTGAGACAGCTCCTTTATGTTCTTCTTCCCAGGAGGCAGCTGGCACTGAGCAAGGGGGCAGCGGGGCGGGGCTCCCACTTTTCCCCCAGAGCCATTCCGAAGGGCGTGTCCCAGCAGGGCACACACACAGTGATTAAGAGGCAGGGAGGAGTGACATTCAGTGTCCACTGCAGGACCCAGCGGGTGGGCTGGACAGCAGCCAATTCTCCCCAGGCTCTTGGCAGCAATACCATTGGCCCTGGCACCACCCACTGCTCTACCCAGACACTGCCCCAGAGCAAAGCTGGAGCCTGCAAAGAGGGGCCGCCTGGGCAGGCTGAGCTGGGCACCGCCCCCTCCCCGCCCCTCTTGCAGTGGCCCTCCCCACATTCCCTCTGCCCGCATCCTGCCCCAGCTGGCTTTGAAAAGGTGCCCTAGTTCTTCCTCCCCTCTGAAGCAGGCCCTGCCCCATACAGGAAGCCATGTCCATAAACTGACCCTACCCTCATAGACCCCCGCCCGATCGTATACATACTGGGAGGACCTTCTCAACCAGGCCAACTGTCCACTTGCCCCATGACTCTGCCTCCTGCCTACCTCCCCCACCCAACAGGCACATCTGCTCACAGCTGCACAAACTTCTGGGCCTGTGTGACCTATCTCCTCTTGCAGCCCAGGCTTCTTAATCCTGCCTTACTAACTGGGCTCCTGTCCACTCCGCAGAAGTGCACCCCATTCCTTAGTGAATGGTGCTATATGTACTTTGTCCCACAGTGTACAGTCCCCCTGTGCTTTATCTACCCCACAGACACAGCTAAGGGCGGTACCCCACTGCACCCACCCCACCTGCAGGCTGTGAGGCAAACCCCTTGTGGCAAGAGCAAACACCTCAGGATTGATACTGATTCTATCCAGGCGTGTGTTGGCACCTCTATCCCGCCTGGGTCAGGGAGTAGAACATGGCGTTATGCTTGATCAGATATATAATTAGTGACTTTGTGGACAAAGGGATTTGTTTTCATTCT
>RJWT010006875.1:0-28420 GCA_004365215.1 Cuniculus paca | reverse complement strand
ATATCACTTTTCTTCATAATGACCAAAAGCTCAAGATAACTAGAAAGTTTGTTAGTGGATGAATTGATAATCACATGTGGGCCTATATTGATACTGCAGGACATTACTTCCTAATAAGAAGGAAGGCATAGCTGATCCTCCTGAAAACATATGAATCTGAAAAACATTATATGAGGTAACAGAATCAAGGTTAAAAATACATGTATGTAAAGCAGCTTTCATTTGAAATACTAGAATAGGCAGAGCTAATAGGATGCAAAACAAGTGAGTGGTTGCCTATGGCCTAGAGTGAGCCTGTGGAATGGCTTTCCCAACTATGTTCTTGGAAGTGATGGAGATGTCTACATTCTGATTATGGTCATGGTTACATTGGTGTTTACATTTGGCAAAATATTTAAAATGAGTACATTTTACTGCACAAAATGTATACCTCAGAGTTTATTTAATAAATTATAAAACAAACCAATGGAAAGCAACACTAATTTATCTTCCCTTACAATAAATTCACTTATTGGAAATAATGGCATGGATTTCCAAAAACTGGAAAATTCATAGCATGCTATGAGAATAGTATGTGCCCAGGAAGTGAGACAGCTCTCTACAGTCCCTGAATGGGTACATTGTGTGGCTGTCCCTGTCTACCCTGATGAAGCAGCCATTAATACATGTAGAACATAGAAGTATCTTTTTCCGAAAGATATAACTGGAAAAGAAGCAATCTGGAGCAGTCATTAAAAGTATAGGGTGTTGGAAAGAAATAAACTTTTGGAGGTGGATTCTCTACAGATAATCAACCCCCAAGTTTCCCAGCATGAATCCAATTATTCCTCAAAAAGCCTACGTGGATGACCAGGGTGATGATCTCCTGACCTCAGAAATAGTAGCCTATGCATTTTTTTCGTAGACTGAATGTTAAACTCTTGCCATGTGCTAAACATTGAGCTGAAGATCTCACTCAAGATCACATAATTAATGAAAAGTCAGAATTCAAATTTAGGCACCAGTCACTTAATGTTTCCCAAAGGGTGGTCATGTCTTACACAGATGAGACAATAATGACTGTCCATAGTGCTGCTTTGAAACCGTGAACATGCTGTGAAATTATTTTGTTTTATTTTTGCAAACTGCAAATTTTCATAGACTATTCCCCAAAGTTGAGATTGCTCATTGTTGTCTAAATCCTCTCTCCCTTTTACCAAGTAGAAGTCTTCAGTTCAGACCTTACACTCCAAAGTCTAAAACTTGCATTTTTAGACACTGTAACAAAAAGGTTCAGCTAGGTAACTTACAGTGACCGCTAATCTCCAAGTAGATGTGGCCATGTTTGAAACCTTCCTTAAGAAACACCAGGTATGCACCTCTTGAGTTTTTATCTCTCCTTCTTCATCTTGCTTAGCCTGTGGGTGAAATTTCATCTGGAACCATGTGGAACACAGTAATGAACCTGGGACCCCAGGGCACTCAAGAGCAGAGCCCCTGAACAGTTGTTCTCAACATTTCTGGTTGTTAGGGACAAAACTCAATATGAGTGCTTAAACGAAACAGACGGGAACTTATTTTTGCCCTTTATTTTTGCTGACCCTAATTTTAAGGAAGTACTTGCAATTTTATTTTGTAGAGTTATCTTAACCATGGAATATGTATTAAGTGCACCTACAGAGAAAATCATCTATCATCTGTGTAAATGGAGTGGAGCCAATGTGGAACCAAAGAAGGAAAACCTGTGGTGTTACTCCAGAATATGAAATAAAGAAAGACGTAGGATTCCACCCTATATCTTGTGAAATATACATCATGCACATAGGGCCAGGGGAACCAGAAAATCCCAGTCCATGTGCTCTTGAAAGCAGGATATAAAGGACTCCCATGAGAGGGAGCATTTGACCTGGTTTTCTAATGTCACCAAACACTGGGCAATAAATGTTAGGAAGTTTATTCTACTTCCCAAAGGAAATAGTGAGTTGTAGGCATTGAGCACCTTGTTCAGTGTATCTCAAAGAGTGGTTGAACAAGGGCCTTACCCTTGGCAGTTTGACCCAAAGCCCACAGCATCCAGAAAGCCAATGCCTCCTAGAGCTTCTCAGCTCACTGATGACAAAGGAAAAAATGACAGTGAGTATGGGCAAAGAAGAATGCAAAAAGGAATGGAGGCAGCACAAAGAAAAAACAGCTAAGTTGGACTATATCTAAATCAAAACCTTGAGTACATGCAAGGACACACTGAGTAGAGTGAGACAGCAACCCACAAAATAGGATAACATATTTACTAACTCTGTGTCTGGTAAGAGGTTAATACCAAGGATATATAAAGAACTTCAGCTCAACAACAACAAAACAACTAGCCCTATTTAAAATAGGCAAAAAAACTTGAAAAGACATTTCTCCAACACAGACATACAAACAACCAATAAGCATATAAAAGATGCTCAAGATCACTAATCACTCAGAAATGCAAATCAAAACCATAATGAGATATTACTTCACACCCATTAGGATGGCTATTATAAATCAAAGCAAAAAAGCAGAAAATAACAAATGCTGGCAAGAATGTGCAGCAATTGGAACTCTTGTACACTTTTGGTGCAATGTAAAGTAGTGTAGTTGCTACAGAAAACAGTTTGGCAGTTCCTCAAAAGGTTAAAAATAGAATGACCATCTGATCCAATTCGGCAATTTCTTTTCCAGGTGCAGACCCTTCAATTCTTTCTAAAGTTAAAATAAAATGAATGGAAGTAAATGGAGGCATTGGGCCTGAAATTTTCCCTGTGGAAAAATACAGGCAGAAAAGAGAAAAAAATATGTTCATAAAAGTCAGAAAAATGAGGGGGCTAAGTCACTTGCTTTGAAAGTATTCAAATTCATATGCACTTTGCTGAGGTGGAATTGGTCAGTGAGTGCATAGAAAAAACTATAAAGATGATATGGAAAACAGGTACATATAATATTTTTCAGTGTCTTGCATCCCACCATCCACCCCCATAAAATATTCTAAATAAATTCTAGCAATCCACGTACCAACTGTCCTTTAATGCAGAGGCATTACAAGGCAACCCTTTCTAGGCAATTTATGAGAAATGATGAAACAGTGTGTGGGTTGATGGTAATTAGTGCCTCAGGAGAAGTCTGTCCTTGGCATGGAGTAGACTCTCTCCTCATCAGCTGAGGGAGTATAGGTTTTGCTCTGCACTTGCGGTGCAAGTGGGTGGGTTGGCTTTGCTTGCTTTGAACCCTCCCACCTAACACCTCGAACAGCCTGGGGGCTAGTTTTTGCTTTTGAAGTTGCTTCTGTCTGGATACTCTGTATTATGGTTGCAACAAAGCTGACTTACATTTGCTAGAAAGGGCTTTGAGTATACACACATATCAAAAAAAGAATTGCCATTTTATACTTTTTATTTATTGAAGGGTTTTAAAGTTATTTTGTATTTTCTTGTTTGCTTCATTTTATATTAATATTTGGGGTGTCCAGGGTGCTTTTTAAACCAACCAGCTGCATCACTTGCCATGTATTACATGTGTTGTGCTTGTAGACTTGTATTGTTCTGTTCACTCATTTATGCATTGCTGTCTCACTGTGGTAGAATGTCTACTATAGTGCAGCATTGCACTTAGTGCTCAGGAAATCACAGATATTCCTTTTTGAGGAGGAATGACTAATACTATGAGATGTTATGGTCATCTGTGCCAATGCTACATAAACACAGAGAAAACAGTGGCCAATCTTGCCTGGAAATCTCAGGTCCACAGGAAGTGATTTCTGCGATGATCCCTGAAGGAAAAGGAGGGTTGTCACAGCTGGAGAAAGTATTTGGAGAAGTAGTACATTGCAGGTGAAAAGGACTGAAAAGTGTCTTGCCCATTTGGGAAGGGTCTAATACCCAAAGAGTCTGGATGGGGAAGTCATCATTCTGATGTCACTCGGGCCACAGATTTGAGAATCAAGAGACCTTGCTCAAGCCTCATCCCATTTCTCCTGGCAATGGGCAAAACTGTCCTTTCCTTTCTTGGTTGACTTCCTATGAAGCTTCTTTAAGGATGATTAATGATGCTCACTCTGTGCTTGACACTTGTGTGAGTTCCCTGCTTCACATATGTTCCAGTGGTTCCTTGTGGGGCTAAACTCTTGTTCTATAGAAGAAAGCCACTATGTGGCTTAAACAATAGACATGTATTTCTCAAAGGTCTGGGGATTAGAATTTCAGGACCATGATGTCGACAGAGTCAGATTTAGTCAGAACATTTTGTTCAGGCTTGAAGATCTGCTGTGTCTTCTCTTAGTTCCCATCAGATCTCTCTTTCTCTTTTAACAAGAATATAATAACATCATGGTGATTCCAACCTTATTACCTCATCTCACTTTCATTCGTACCCAGGCTCTATCTCCTACCACTCTCAGATTAAGAAATAACGCCCTCATAGATAAATTTGGGGAACACTAACAGTCCATACAAAAATTTGTAAGAGGAGCAGAGGAAAAGCGCCAACTCCAGAAATCAAAGTGCAAGACAGCAAAAACTCCAAACTCCATTTCTCTTTTTTGTGACATTCCCCCAACAAGGCAGGTTCACAAGTGCATGGGGATCATGTGTTTTCCACTAACATCCTTCTTGGAATTTCACAGTCATTGGATATTTAGCTGCTAAATCCATAGGAGTCTGGGACAACACACATCAGGGTGATCTGGCCTTCAAACAACCTTTCCCGCACAATGATGGGCTGCTTTGGTGGACTATACAGTAGCAGACACACCTCTGAAATGGTACCTGTGGTTGCTGGAATTGGAAAGCACTCAGACTTCCTGCATTAATCTACATCTCACCCCTCATTCCCTGTATGACCTTTTCAGAATCCCCAGAGATGTGCTCTTATATCTTTCATTCATGGGCTTTTTTTGAGCCAGGTCACTACCTATGGAATCTGGCTCAAGCAGGAACATGAATGGTGCTATCTTAAGTTACCTTGCTGCTTGATGTTAAGAGTGAAATAGTTGTAGTACAATTTATCAGTCTCTACGGTTTTTTGTGCTTTTTACTACGATGATCAAATTCAAGTGAGACGACATGAGCAGCATTTTGTTTGGTGACTGCTGCTTTTCTTGATGTTCTTGTATGAGAAATCTGAGTGAGGAATTCTCTTTTTTGAAAGTTTTGGTACTATTCAAGGTCTGGGGATGTAGCCCAAAGGTAGAATGCTTGCCTAGTAAAATAAAAACAAAACGATTGGTTTTTGTTCATTTAAAAAACTACCACCACCAAAAAACTTCACTTTGCTAGGTGACACTTCCAAAGTCGCAGGAATGAAGACCAGTATTTCCTGAGATGTGGAAGTACCAGACAACTAAACCTGGTCCTTCTTCACTCATCAGCCAGTCATGAGGAAATCTTCACCATGGTGAATAATAGCATCTTAGCTCAAGCTATCTTGGTTGAGATGGACAAAAAATGTTGGGCAGCCTTTGGGTGGTGATGGAGACCCTGTATCAGGTCAAAGGAATGTCCCCTATGTCATTAAAATCAACCACTAGCAGATTTAGGGATTGATTTGTACAGCTCCCGTGGGTACTTAAGTAACAGAGGGAGATGGAACATCAGTCAGGAGTAATGTAGTCCTCTGAAGGCACCTGCTTAAGATCAGGACACCAAAGTGGTCCCAGAAGCTCCAGCTCACATGATGAACACTACTGGACTGAGTTTCACATTCTCATGGGAGGTTCTGTTTGGCTATCTTGGCAACTGAACTTATCAACATGGGTTCATGTTTTTCCTCTTGCTCTTCTCGTTTGTGATGCTGGTTCTCAATGCCTGTGTGTGTGCATGGGAGGGATCCTCTTAAGGACATCTGATAATGTTTGGAGATAACTTTTTGATTTTCATGACTTGGCGGGGGGTTCTGCTAGCATTCAGTGGGTGGAGGCCACAAGTACTACTAAGCATTCTATAGCAGCCCTACAGACAGAATCATCCAGCTAACCACAGCAGCAGGTAGGTCATGCCCGCTCCTGCCTGTCACAGTATGGGTCTCAAAATAACATGTGAGAATGGAAAAAATTAGTTAATAAACAATTCTAAGATTATTTCATTAGGAATTTTTATCACCCACATGATGCAAGCCCATCTGACTTATTCTACAGAAGAAATTGGGTATAAATAATATAGTGGCAATGTGTATACAAATAATATTAATCTTAAAAGCCCTTATCAAGGTATTTATCACATTTAGGCATTATGCTAAGTACTGTATAAAAATTACACCATTTAAATTTTGTAACAACTTTAGGAAATAAAGATTAATTAGTCTTTTCATAGATAAGATAATTGAGGATAAAAGAAATGGTGAAATGTCAATAGCAAGTATTGACAGTGGGCTATAATATCCCAGGTGCTGTTTGAAGGGCTTTATACTTTCTGATTTATGGTCCCTGAAGGTAAGTTTCTTATCATTCTTGTCCTGCAGATGAGGAAGCATGGGTGTTCTACAGCTAAATGAGGCACCCAGAGCTATGCAATTTATCACTGGGGATATCACCATTTGAATTGGCAGTTTGTAACATCTTGCATAGTTTTCATCACTCTTCTAAACTCAGTCTGCCTGTGAAAGGTGAGACCAGTTCTCCTTTAACTCAGGTGATTCTGCAACCAGAGCCCTTTTACTTAGGGATTACCCTTCAAGTCTTATGAACAGTTAATGCCTGGACAAAAGGACAGTGCTCTGAACACTGAAATGTCACTGTCCCTGAGCACTCCTAGGAACCCCACAGCAACAGCAATCAAACATGTCACCCTGCCGGTGTGGCACTGGCAGTGGGAGGATCAAAGTGGAGCTCATCTGAAGGTGCCCAAGTGTCCATGCTAGTAAGGTAGGTGGTGGAACTCAAGAGAGAGATAGCTGATTGGCTGCTGATAAGGTCACACAGGTACTGAAGCAATTACCTGGAGGGAAAAGCACTCACAATAGAAATTTGCCCTGTTAGACAGGTTTAATAAGTTGCCTGCGAATGTACTGGCTGGTGACTTGATGTTAGGGAGGGCATGCTGGACCATGCAAATAGAGAGAGAGAGAAAAGGTGATTGAGGAAGAATTGTTTATTCATTAAAAAAAATGCTTGTTGGAGTGTTGCCTCCATTTTTCTTTTGGCTGGATAATACAGTTGTAGGGCGGTATGTAATGTTACTGGCAACATCACGGCTCCTGTTTCTTGTGCAGCACACCCCCCTGCTCTCTCAGGTGTGACTGTTATCCCCAATGTTGTGTTTAACCATTTCATTTTCCTTACCTTTTCCCCACACATTCATTTTTTGAGTTTAGACCATTTTTGCGTTACGTAAATGGATTAATATTTTTATGTATTCTTGTGCACCCTTTGCTTTTACTTTCAGTGTCATGTAAATGAGGGCCAGCAGGCTGTCACTCTGCACTGCTGTGTAGTGCTCCAACCCATATTTACTTCCTGACTGATCTTTCCTCTCATCTGTGGATATTTGCCTCATTTTCAGTTTTTCTGCGAACACATATAAAAATGTCTCTTAGAACACAAGCAAGGATTTCTTTACCATATATGCCAGAAAACCTAATTATTAGGACATAAGCAACACATGTTAATAGATAACACCACAGTCTGCCAAAGTTGCTCTGCCAAGTTTTAATACTTTTTAACAACATTGTGCTCCAGGTAATTTCCAACATTTGACTTAATGTGAGGGTTTAAGACTACGATATCTGATTACCTAGTGGCTCATGTTTTGATTATCTGATGGTATGTTATGGAAACATGATTTTGATTTGTTTTTATTATTAGAAAAGGAGAACAATTTTTCAAAGTTTTACTGGCCAGCATAGTTCATCTTCTAGAACATGCTTGTTGGTTGTTTTAATGATGAATGTACTGAATATTCATCTTTTAAAAAATTATATTTTAGTGGTACTGAGGATTGAATACAGGATCTTTGCACTGAACTTCATTCCCATCTCTTTTTTTATTTTTTGAGAAATGGAGTCTCACTGAATTGTTAAGTTGTCCAAAATGTCTTGAACTTAGCAATCATTCTGTCTCAGCCTACCGGAGTGCTGCAATTATGGAGATATATCATTATTTTTTAATTGACAAATGAAGTGTACATATTTATGGGATGCAGTGTGGCATTCTGATAAATGTTGTCTTAGTCACTTTCTCATCACTGAAACACAATACCCACCACCTATAATTTAAAGGAGAAGTCTAATTTGGCTTACATGTTAGAAGTTTCAGTCCTTGCACAATCAGCCAAGGCAGTACGGCATGGCAGAAGGGCATGTTGGAGGACAGCTGCTCATGGCATGGCATCCAGGAAGCAGAGTGAAGGGAAGAGACAGGGAGAAATAACCTTCCAAGTCACACCTACCTTCCAAGTAGGCTCCATCTCCTAACAACAGGTCAAATATAATGTCCCTATGACTCACTCATCTTCCACAGTTCCCACCTAAGATAGCATGAGGCTTTAGTGGGACATCTAGATATGAATCATAACATTTCACCACTGGATCTCAAAGACTCATGCACACCTCTTTATGAAAAATGCATTTACTCCATCTCGAAGAATGGCCAAAGTCCTAATACACCCAGCATTGCTGAAAAGCCCAAGTGCAAAGTATCCCTTTAAAACTTAAGGCAAACCCTTAGCTGTGAGTCCCTGTAAAAATCAAAATCATGGTTAAACACTTTTGACACACAAACATAGGTAGCATAGGATAAATATTCCCATTCTGAAAGGGAGGAATGGAGGATAGTAATCAATGGAGCCAAAATAAGACTAAAACTTCATGTGGTGAGCATTAAATCCTATAGCTCCAAATCCAGCATCTGTGGCAAGTTATAGTGAGATGTGAGCTCCAAATGGCTTGGGTGCCTCTCTCCCCAGTGAATTCCCTTGGGATGCTTTGCTCACTTCTTGCATCTGTCCACAGTTGTTCCACATTCCTGGCTTCTCCAACTTTCTGGGCTCTCCACTGAACTTGCAGCTTCACTCTCATAGCTTCAGGCACTGCCTTCTCAGGGATACACTGAACTGAAATTAGGGTGAAAGCCTTCCTGATCCCACAACTTCAGCACTATATGGATGATGCCAAGGTCTGATGTCAGTTTGAGCTGTAACCAGGCCCTTTTGGATAATGACTGCAGAGGCCTCTAAGTGCCTGAATAGCTGAGCACAGTAAAATGAATTCCATGGTACCAATTTCCAAGGTAAATTCCAAGGTACCAATTCCCTAGGCTGCCATTTTCTAGACCACTGCCCCAGAGGTATCTTCTCAAAGTAAAATCTTTCATTTTCATAATTTTGAGCCTGCAGTGGGTGAGGTCTTGCTAGTTCCTCACATGCCCTCAAACCATCTTTTCTGTTGTCCTGATGCACAGCACTATACTTGACTTGTTAATACTAACCTTTTCAGCAACCAACCTCTCCTTAGTCAAAATTATTCAAAACTGTTAAAATCACTCAGCTGTGCCTTTGCTCTTGATTCTCAATGTAGAGCTGGCTGGAAGCACCCAATAGTACCCATGCATGACCTGAATGTTGAGCTGCCTTGCAACTTGCTCTGCCAGGTTAATTAGTTCATTGACCTTTATCTTATTCTCCCTTAAAGTCTCAGGACATGAGTGAAATGCAGACAAATTTTCTGGCAGGCTTTAATGCACCTAGTCCCAACAGCCAATGGAGTCCTTCTCAATTGAAACTTCCAGTTGTAGTCAGGGAGTGCAAGGAAAACAATTATATATAGGACACAATTTATGGACTTATTATCTTATGATAGTCACCCAAAGAGTTAAATACAAGAAGTTCAGGAAATCTGTCCACACACTAAGACCCAAGGAATCCAGCTGAGGGCCTGAATTCCACAGCAATGTCCTGCATGAGTCTACCTGAAGACCTAGAACCCATGACAATGCCCCCACAAATCCAACTGGAGGCCTAGAACCCACAACAATGACTCATGCAAGGCTGTTTTATGAATTTGTTCTAGAAAGGCCCAAAGTCATCAGTGGAAGGTAAAAATTCTGTACCAGTGGGATGAAGGATCTGTGCCAGTAGATTGAGTATTCTGCACTGGAACCAAGAAGTGATGCTCAAAGCAAGAACAACAGCTCCCCTGAAAAGTACCATTGTGATCCTCAGCAACAACAAGGTCCTGAACTCCTCTGATGATGAGAACAGCTGAGTTCATATCAAGAAACCAGTAAGACAAGCTTTTCTTGGAGATTGAACAGCACACTATCTTCCCCTTTGGAACCAGGAAGTGGTAAAGACAGAGCTCCCTCAAAGGGAACCACAGCCATTCTCAGTGACAAGGTCCCAAGCTCCTCTGATGATGAGAACAGCCAAGTTCATATCAGGAAAAAAGCTTGACAAGCTCTTCCAGGAGAACGAATGGCCACAAGAGAACCAACAACACCATGGAGAACCAACAACAGTACTTCTTCCTCTCCAGTTCTCCTTTTTATCTTGGCAACAATCCTCAGGTGGGTCATCAGCTGTATGGTGATTCAGTTCAGCTGGTATTACAATTTGACCACCAGTTATCAATTCACTATACTTCCTTAGCCTAGTCTTTGCTGTGTTCATTTCTATCAACATTTTGATCTGTGTTCTGAGGAGAAATTCCCGTCAATCTTGGCTGACAGTGTATTAGGTCTGTTTCTCAGCTGGCACCTCTGAACCTTTCCCAACTACTTCCTCAAACCAGTTCCAAAGACTTCTGAACCACAGGTCAGGAAACCACACAATGATCTAACTTCTCTGTTACCAAAATCTTTCTCAGTCACTTTTCTTGTCATTGAGACACACGTATATAATATTTAATGATCAAGTCAGGGTAGTAGCATATCTATTACCTCAAAGAATTGTCATTTCATGTTTAAAACAATCAAAATTCTTTCTTTTAGATACCTTTGAAACATATAAAAATTATTGACTATATCCCCCTTTGTGTGCTGAAGAACACTAAAACTTAATCTTCCTGTCTGCCTGTATTTTTCTACCCTATACACTGTTAACCAACTCTTCTCTATCTGCTGCTCACTGATTCTCTTCTCAGTCTCTAGTAATCGTGATCTTGCTCTCCAGATTCATGAGACAGTTGATTATACTTCATTTATTGATTTTTAGGATTTCTTTATATTTATAAAAGTGTAATATATTAGAGTAGTGCTGTATCATTTACTGCCAGTAATGACACACAAGAACAAAGTTCATCTTCTTGGAAGAGGAAATATGTTATCCTGAAACTTATAATCCTCAGGATATCTCTGTCACTTGAAAATATGCCATATATGCATGTTTCTGGGTACTCTTTTTTCTTTGTTTTCTTTTGCTCTATTCCTGTATTTGAGGTCACAATTAATTAATTTAATTAGTTTTAAAATGAGTGTTGAAATTTGGTTGTATGAAAGTAGTTTGCACAGCTCTTCCCTCTTTTCTAATTGAAATACAATGAGCATCCTTGATCACTCTACAAAGCACAAACTTAAAAATACTGGAGAGAAGATCCACTGTCTAGTGATAATGGGACCAAAGAATGGCACGGAAGCAAATTTTCAGGCCTTTTTTCCTCTTATGTCTAGACTTGGAACTGAAGAAGTGGAACTTAGACATGTCAGTGGAAACTGGCCAAAAAACAGAAGGTCATCTTCTTAAATTGAAGAGCTGGAAGAGGGAAAGTCAACAGAAAGGGAGTGTTTGAACAATGATTGCAACTCCAGTTGTATATACACACTCCTCAGTAAAGACTGAGAGAGGAGCCTGGAAAATACAACTGATATAAATAACAAACCCAATGCAACAGAAACATGGAGATGACAGAGGAAGGACCTTTCAGTTCATTGGAAGATCAACAGCAGAAATTACTCAGTCTAAATAACTGAGAAAGCAAGCTGAAGAACTGAGCAGAGTCTCTGGGCCTTGTGCCACCATGATAAAGGATCTAACCTTTGTGTCAATGGAGTCCCAGGTAGAGATGATGGGAGACAAGTTGAAAATGTACTAAGGAAAATAGTACCTGGGACCTTCTCAGATTTGACAAAAGAATGCAAATCAGAGATTCAAGAAGCTGAGAAGGGTCTGAGATATAGCTCAGTGGCACTGCACCTGCCAGGCAAACACAATGCTCTGAGTTTGATTAATGGTACAAAAAAAAAAAACCTCATAAAACCTCATATAGGACAAATGTAATGAAATCAGCATTAAGACACAACACAGTCAAACATCTGGGCACCACAGGCAAAGGAGAAAGTTTTGATAGCAACTAGAGGAAACAGCCAATTACCCACTGGGAACAAGCAACCTCACTGGTGTTCGGTATTATCAGGTTTCTGTTCTTTTCCTTTTAGGCACCTGGTGGGTGTGAAATAGTATCAGAACCTATGGAGCCAGGGTGAAGTTGTATAGCATTTTTTGAGAACTAAAAGACATAATTCTCAACCTAGAATTTTTTACCCTATAAAAATATCATTCAAAAATGAAGGAGAAATTAAGTCATTTGCAGATAATGGAAAGCTAAGGACATTTGCCATCAGGACAATGACCTTATATCAATAACCAAAGGGAGTTCCTTATGTAGAAGGAAAATGACAACAGAATATAACTTGGAATATCAGGAAGAAAGACTTGTTAAAGCAAAATAGTAGTAATACAATATACTTTTCTCTTTTCATTTTTCTAAGTTATGTTTATAATTAGAAGCAAATTTATAACACTATATTGCGTGTCTTAGTTACTTTTCTGTCATTGCTGAGACAAAATTCCTGACACCCAAAATTAGGGAAGGGAAGGTTTATTTCTTACAGTTCTTGGAGTTTTCAGTCTGTACTCAGCTGGTTCCAAGGCACAGTGGCATGGCTGAGGGGCAGCCCTTCAGGGCAGCTGCAAGCAACAAGAGCAAACAGGACAAAAAAGGGAAACACAGAGCTCCTTCCCTCCCTTATATTGTATGCCAGCCCCACCCTGGGCAGGTGCAGCACTCATCCCACCAATCCCAGTGCTAGACAAAAAACCAATCACAAATGCTAGATTCAGCCACTTCCATGACTACATGAGGCTTGGGGGGGTCACCTAGACACAAACGATAACATTATGTGAGTTCTAAATGTATGTACAGATAATATTAAAAACTATTTAATAGGAGAAAGTAAAGGCATGTGAGTAGAGGTAAGATGTTCAACACTTTTCTCATCGGTATACCAGGTGCCATTAAAAAATACAATGAATAAAATGTTTTATCACAGTAAAAGACAAAGGTGTTATTAATCCCACTCAAAGTACTCTTCCTCACTTCAATTACACGTATTTTGTTGTTCTTCCTACTTTCTAAGGGGTTAGGCTCTCTTCCTTTATGATTTTAGCTGTGCTGCTATGGCTGTTTCAATTTTTTGAAGTGATTCAAAATGTTTACCTTTCATGGTCATCTTGACTTTGAAGAGGAGTCAGAAGTTGCCTGGTGCTAGGGCCAATAGACAAGGTGGATAAGAACTTACCATCTCTTATTTTGTTTTCTTTTCTTCTTTTCTTTGACAATGAATAAAAAAAAACAAAACAAAATAAAACAGAGCAAAGCAGATCAGAAAAGAACAATGCAAAAAATACAGTACTCCAAAACAAGACAACAAGAAGTCAACAGTGGCAGAGTGTCTCTTGTTTTCTTCGAAATAGTTGTTCATACCTTCACACACAATAAATTCAAACAAAAAATTAGTATAAAACCAATCAAAACAAAAGAATGAAAGCATGACAGGCCTTTAAAACCAGACAGTAGGAAATCAAAAATGGTAACCATTGCTGATTTCCTATCATCATGTTTTGAAGAACTTATCATGTTTATATGAGCTGCTTTCCATTGGAGGACCCTTGAAAGTAGCCTTCACTATATAGTTTATCATAATTTTTTTTTTTGTTTTTTGGTACCGGCAATCAAACTCATGACCTCACTCTTACCAGGCAAGCACTTGAGCTGCTGAGCTAAATCCCCAGCCCAGGAAGAATGATTTTAAAGGAGAAATTTTTCAAAGTAAAGCTTTTTAATTTTTTCTTGGCTTCTGGGATCAAACTCATGACCTCGTGCTTGCCAGGCAGGTGCTTATCATGATTCTTAAAAGAGATTCACAATAAAGGGCTTCTAGAACTGCATCATAAAGAGACAAGAACAATGAGATAAATGTGTTCCATGCAAGGGACAGTAATTTGAGAAGAATTAATGCAATGTGTCCTTTACTGTAATAATTATTTTAATTTAAACATTCACTACATATTTCAAAGACATATTCTATCAGAGCTCTGGTCAGTGTCACTTTAAAGCCTCACTGATGTTCAGTATTGTCAGGTTTTTGCTTTAATTTTAGGTACCTTGATGGATGTGAAATGGTATTTTCTTAAGGGCTGGGGATTTAGCTCAGCAGCCTAAGCGCCTGCCTGGCAAGTGTGAGGTTGTGAGTTCAATCCCCGGTGCCACAAAAAAAAAAAAAAAGGTATTTTCTTTTAATTGGCATTTTTTCCTGGTAATTAACATTTTCATACATTTCATAAACATTTTGTTACTTTATTTTGTGAAATATATACTCAAGTCTTTCCTTATTTGGTTGTTAGTCTTCTGTTAATGGTTTGCAGAAGCTTTTTTTTTTTAAATTTTAAAAAGCGAAAAGAAAAAAAGGATAGAAATGATACAGAGTTTCAAAAAATAGTAAGAAATTAACACTAGTTAATATATTGTGTGAGTTCTAAATGTATGATATTAAGATAACTAAATCTAAAGATGTTGTTTTAAATGAGTTGCTCAGGTTACAAGATCTAGGCATGAAAAAAATGATCAAACAATCAAACAAAGAAAGCAAAAACCATTCTTTTGAATGAACTAACAGAGATTAGTGGAATAGTTATCTATCATATATATATATATATATATATATATATATATATACACATACCTATTTACATATAATCTTTTCTTTTTCTTTCCTCCATTTTGCTGTCCCATATGTTCTCTCCTTTTGACTACTGTCTTTCCCTTTCATTATCACAATATCCATTGTACATTTAGGATCTTATTACTCTTTCATTTTTTTTTACACTAGGGAGACAATATGATATTTACACATATGAGTTTGGTTTATTTCACTTATGAGTATGGTCTCAAGTTGCCTCAATTTACCTATAAAACCCTCAAGATTATCCTTCTTTGTAGCTGAGTAATACTCCATTGTTTAGAAATACCACATCTTTTTTACCTATTCTGTAGATGATGGGCATTTGGGTTGTTTCCAAGATTTAGCTATTACACATATTGCTCTGCTATAAACATGGTTGCACATATATTGTTGTGGCATGTTGTTTTCAATTTTTCTGGGAAAATATCTAGAAGGGAAATAGTTGGATTGAATGGGACTTCCAATCCTAGTTTTCTGAGGAATCTCCACACTGATTTCCACAGTGGTTGTACCAGTCTACATTCCCATCAACAGTGGAGAAATG
The DNA here is from genome assembly GCA_004365215.1 of Cuniculus paca. Classification (NCBI taxonomy): domain Eukaryota; kingdom Metazoa; phylum Chordata; class Mammalia; order Rodentia; family Cuniculidae; genus Cuniculus; species Cuniculus paca. Next base: position 12,932 of record RJWT010006875.1, on the reverse strand, counting down.
TTCTTTTTTCCCCCACAGTCCCACCAAAAGTTGTTATCAGTTGATTTTTTGAGGGAAGTCATTCTTTCTGGGGTGAGATGGACTCTCAGGGTTGTTTTAATTTGCATTTCTCAAGTGACCAGTGATGCTGAGCATTTCTTCATGTATTTATTTGCCATTTGTATTTCTTCATCTGAGAAGTGCATGTTCATCTCAGATGCTCATTTTTTGATTGGGTCTCTGAATTTGGGGGTCAGATATTTTTCAATTCTTTATATGTTCTAGATAGAAGTCCTTTGTCTGAGGGATGGTTAGCTAAAATTCTTCCCCATTCTGTGGGTTTTCACTTTGTTGGTGATTTCTTTTGATGTGCAAAAACTTTTTAATAAGATGAGATCCCAGTTGTTGAGTCTTTGAGGCACTTCCCATGTGGCTTGCATTTTGTTCATGAACTCTTTGCCTACCCCTATGTCTTCAAGATTTCTACCTACCTTGTCTTTCAGTGGATTTAGTGTTTCTATTTTAATATTTAGATCTTTGATCCATTTTGATTTTAGTTTAGTGCATCATGACAGACATGGGTATAGTTTTAGTCTTTGGTATGTGGAAAGTCAATTTTTCCAGTACCATTTATTGATTTTCCCCCACTTATCTTTCTTACAGTGAATATGTTTAGCCCCTTTGTCAAAGGTAAGGTGGCTGAGCATCTTTGCAATTGTGTCTGCATCTTCTAATCTGTTCCATTGATCCTCATGTCTGTTTTTTTGCCAGTACCATGCTTATTTTATCACAGTGGCTTTGTAGTCACAGACTGCGATGCCTCCTGCCTTTGTTGCCCAGGATTACCTCGGGTATTCTAGGTCCCCTTGGGTCCTAAATGAATTTTGGAAATGTTTTCTCTAGATCTGTGAGGTATGTTAATGATATTTTGATTGGAATTGCATTAAATCTGTATATCAATACTGGGTATATGGCCATTTTTACTATGTTGGTTCTTTCTATCCAAGAACAAGTGATATATTTTCATTTTCTGACATCCTCTTCAATCTACTTTTTTAGAGTACTATAGTTTTCAATGTATAGGTCTTTTATATCTTGTCTTAGGTTGATTCCTAAGTATTTCATCTTTTTTTTGTTTGTAATTGTGAAAGGTGTTGTTTCCCTAATTTCTCCCTCAGTGAGTTTGTTGTTTGTGTACAAGAATGCTGTTGATTCTTGAGTTTTGACTTTGTATCCAGCTACACTGCTGAATTTGATAATTAACCCTAGTAGTCTTTTGATGGAGTTTTTGGGGTCTCCTATGTACAGTATCATGTCATCTGCAAATAATTATAGTTTAACTTCTTTCTTTCTTATCCTTTTTCCTTTTATTTATTTCTCTTGTCTAATTGCTCTGGCTAACTTTTCCAGAACTATATTGAATAGGAGTGGTGATAAGGGACATCCTTGTCTGGTCCCTGATTTTAGAGTGAAAGCTTTCCATTTTTGTCCATTTAGTATGATGTTTGTTGGTTTTTGATAGATGTCTTATATCACATTGAGGAAGAGACCATCTATTCCAATTTTCTGGAGGGTTTCTATCATGAACAAGTGTTAGACTTTATCAAAAGCTTTTTCCGCATCTATTGAGATTATCATGTGATTTTCATCTTTGACTCTGTTGATGTGGTGTATTACATTTATTGACTTATTTATGTTGAACCATCCTTGCATTTCTGGGATGAATCCCACTTGGTCATGATGTATAGTATTCTTGATGATATGCTGCATTCTATTTGCTAGTATTTTATTGAGAATTTTTGCATTAATGTTCGTTAGGGAAATTGGCATATAGTTCTCCTTTTTGGTTGGGTCCTTCTCTGGTTTTGGTAACAGAGTGATACTTGCCTCCTGGAATGAGTTAGGGAAGGTTGCTTCCCTTTCAATTTCATTAAAGAGTTTTAGGAGTATTGGTGTTAGATCTTCTTTAAATTTCTTGTAGAATTCAGCAATGAATCCATCAGGACCTGGGCTTTTCTTTGTTGGTAAGTATTTAATTACATTTTCAATTTTGGTAACTTATATTTGATTATTCAAAATTTTTATAACTTTTCATTCAGCTTTGGTGATTCATAAGTTTCCAGGAATCTGTCTATCTCCTCTGTATTTTTTAGCCTATGTGAGTAAAGATTTTCAAAGTAGGTGTTGCTGATCCTCTGAATTTCCACAGGATCTGTAGTAATTTCATCCTTTTCATTCCTCTTTGCATGAATTTGAGTTTTTTCTTTCCTTTTCTTGATATGGTTGGCAGGAGATTATCAATTTAGTCTATTCTTTCAAAGAACCCACTCTTCAATTCATTAATTCTTTGTATTGTTTTCTTAGTCTCAATAGTGCTAATTTCTGATCTGATATTTATAATTTCTTCCCTACTATGAGCTTTGGGCTTTTTTCTAGAATTTTGAGGTGCAGCAATATTTGTGCTCATTTTTGTTCCAGATGTGAGAATTCATTGCTATCTTTTTCCTCTTAGGACCACTTTCATCGTGTCTCACAGGTTCTGGTATGTTGTATCTGCATTTTCATTGAATTGTAGATATTGTTTAATTTTTTCTTTAATTTCATCTGTAACTCATTGGTTGTTCAGGAGGATGTTATTTAATTTCCATGTGTTTACATAGGCTTCGTAGTTTCTTTTGCCATTAATTTCCAATTTCAGTGCACTATAGTCAGATAGTAGCATGGGATAATTTCAATCCCTTTGTATTCACTCAAGTGTGTTCTATGTACTAATATGTGGTCTATTTTAGAGAATGTCCCATGTGCAGTTGAGAAGAATGTGTGTGCTGATGTTGGGTGGAATACTTTGTAAACATCTAGTATGTCCATTTGTTTACATGTTTGATTCAGTTGTGCTATTCTTTGCTGACTCTTTGTCTAGTTGGTCTAGTTCTTTGTGACAATTGGGTATTAAGGTTCCCTGTTATAACTGTGTTACTACATATTCGATATTTTATGTCTCCTTGTATATGTCTTATATAGTTGTGTGGTCTTCTATTTGGTGTATATATATATTTATGACTGTTATCTTTTCCTCTTGAATTTTTCCCCTAACAAGTATGTAGTGACCTTCTCTCTCTTTTGATCATTTTTCCTTTGAAGTTCACATTGTCTACAAACAGAATGCCTACTTTTTTCTGTGTTCCTTTCACATGGAATATTGTTTTCTATCCTTTGACTTTCAGTCTATGAATTTCCTTTCAAGTTAGATATGTTTCTTGTATACAGCATATTGTTGGATCCTGTTTCTTAATCCATTCTTCCAATCTCTTTCTTTTAATTGGTGAATTGAGGCTATTTACATTGATGATTGTAACTGGTATGTACTGGTTTAACTTTGTCATATTATTTTCCTGTTATTTGTTCCCTGCTTTCCCCCCTTGTTTAATTGCTTGCCCATTCTGGTGGTTTCTTTCTGTTGTTGTTCTGCAAATTGTCATTTTTTATCTCAACTTAGTATGTCTTTAAGTACTCTCTCTGGGTTGGTTTGGTGGACATGAATTTCTTCAGTTGTTCTTTGTTGTGGAAGTATCTTATTTCTTCCTTAATTTTTAAAGAAAGTTTTGCAGGATACATCAATATGGGTTGAAAGTTGTTTTCTTTCAGGGCTTGAAATACTTCACTTCAAGCTCATCTTGAATTGGGGGTTCGTGTTGAGAAGTCTGCTGTGATTCTAATGAGCTTTCTTTGATAGATGATTTGTGTCTTTTCTCTAATTCCTTGTAGTGGTCTGTTCTTATGTTGATTTTCTGGGATCTTGATTATTATATGTCTGGGTGTAGATCTAATTTTGATTATGGCTGTTTGGATTTCTGTATGCCTCACTTGTCTGTATATCAGATATTTTCCCATGCTTTGAAAATTTTCTGCTAGTACTTCTGTGAATAGTTTTTTTTATGTCATTTGTGTTGACTCCTGCATTTTCATTGACACCTGTCAGTCTTATATTGTTTTTCTTTGCATCATCTTGAAGCTATTGAGTTGTTATTTCATGATCCCTTGTTATTTTTAAGACTTGTTTCCTTCTGTGATCACTAACTGTGATCAAGGTCTGAAAGTCTATCTTCAGTTTTGTTCAAGCAGTTTAGCCAGCTTTCAATGGAATTTTTAATTTCCTGGACATCCCTTTGAATTTGTTTCATTCATTCTATTTCTTTCCTATTTTGTTTATCCAAGATTTCTGTTATTTTCCCATGCTTCTGTACTTTTTATCTATGTCTTCTCTAGCTATGCTGAGCAACTCCTTTATTAAGGTTATCATTTCTTTCTTTATCTGAGAGATTATTTCTAACCTGATTTCCTCTATAGCCTCAAAGAATTCTTTATTTCACTTGCTATCTTTTCAGAAATTTCAGGTGTATGACTTCCAATGTTCTCTATTTTGATGTCTCCTGTACTTGTTTCTGATGGACTGGGCATTTGAGATTGCATTTTGTTTTTTTGTTTTGTCCTTTCCCTTCTTGGGTTAATATTTTGGTCTTTTCAATCCCACTAGTCTCAGTCATCTGTCGTGTGTGTGTCTTAGGATCCTACTGTGTTCTTGACATTTGCCCAGTTGCTGGGTCCTACAATGTAAGGGAGTGGGCAGTCACCTGAATTCCTCCTATGGGGCCTGTTTGGTGCATTCTATATCATTCTTAGGCTGACTAGCCTAGGAGTATTGATGTGGGCCAACTCTTAGCTCATATTGTTCCAGGCTGTTCCAGGCCACTAGACTCACCTGTCTATAGAGCATGCCCCAGTTGGGACCCTACTTTTTCACTGGAAGTCTTACAGGCCTTTTCAGTTTCCTCTAGGTAAGGCAAGGGTTTGTCAGGTTTGTTGCCAACCCATCTGGGTTTATTTGTATGGAAGAAGGACTCACGCATGTTCTTGCTGGCTTGCCATGGTCCTCCAGGTGGGGGAGGGTTTGCTGAGGCTCCTGTTGATCCACTGATATCCTCTGCTTGAGAGGGGAACTCTCCACACTGTCGCCAGTCTGCCAAGGTCTTCTAGGTGGGTGGAGGGGTTACCAAGGTTCCCACCAGCCCACTGAGGTACTGCAGGTGGTCGTAGGATTCTGCAGTGATCCATGGGCTGCTGAGGTTTTTGAAGGTGGGGGAAGGGTGGCCAATGATCTCATGGGGTCCAGAGGTCTTTCAGCTGTGAGGGAAGGGCAGTGAAGGCTCTCTCAGCTGCTGAGGTCATCCAGGTGTGGGGAAAGGGTGGCCGATGATCCAGTTGAAGGCTGAGGTCTTCTTCAGTCATGGGGAAAGGGCAGCTCTGCTGAAGTTTTTCTATAGACTAGGTATTTCTTATGCACTCTGGACCCTTTGTTAGATGTATGCTTTACAAATTGTTTCTCAGTTTGCAAAGTATTTTTTTCAATTTCATAGTGATGTTTTATAAAGAGCAAAATTTTAAATACATATTGATGCATACTAATGTACCCATGTTTCTTTTTATATTTTATACTTTCTTTGTCCTATAAAATTTTTGTCTACTCAAAGATGGGGGATTTAAACATTCTCTCTTGGTTAGAGCTTAGCAATTAGCTTTACTTTTAGTTATATGATGTATTTTGCATGAAGGAAGAGATCAGGCCTTCTTTTCTTTTTTTGAGATTTCACTCTTTTATCCAGTAGTTCCAGCATTATTTGTTGAAAAGATTTTTCTTTCCTTACTGAGAAGTTTTTCAGGTCTTGGCTATTCTTGCCCTTTGCACTTGCATGATGTATTTTAGAAAAAGTTTATCAAGGTCTATTAAAAACCCTTTTGATTTTTTTTTGATTACACTAAAATGTTCTATATATTTTGCAAGAATGGGAAGCCTTAAAATACTGTCTTTCTATTCTTTTTAAATGCTTTAAAAAATCTCAATAAAGTAATACAATTTTACCCATAAAGAAATTACATATTTATTGTTAGCTTACTCTTAGGAACCTCATCTTTTTGTTGCTATTGTAAATATTATATATGTATATTTAAATTACATATACCATTATTACATACATTATGGAAATGCAAATAACTTTCTTATATTGATTTTTTAAAAAAAACTCGTCAAATCCTATTTTTATTCTTTCAGTATTCACTCTAGAAATGCTAACATGCATATTTAATTTGGCAAAGTTAAATTTTAATAAGTATCTTTTACTTCCCTTCAAATCTACATGCTATTTTTGTTGAGTGCTTTAGTTCTAAGTTAATTTTTAAACTCACAAAATATTCCTTCATTATTGTCACCTCACAGTCACGGAGATACTCTCATCTGCTCCCCCTCTGCTGGCATCTCTCATCTTCCTCCTGAGACAATTCTCCTTTCTTCCTGCAGACCCTATCATCACTCCCTTTGGGGAGGTCTGTTGGCATACATACTCTCAGTTTTCATTACTTTTCCCACATCTTCATTTTGTCTTTACATTTGTATTTCACAGATGTTGAGTAGTGTGTTCAATAGTTGTCAAAAAAAGAGTGAACTTTATTCTCATGCTATTCATTTCTTCTGTGCATTTGCTGATTTCTTTTTTCAACTGCTTGTTCTGTCAGTAACTAAGAGCGATGTGTTAAAATTTCCCATTGTGTTTATCTATGTGTCTATGGGAGAATTAAACAAATGCTTGTCATGTGTATTCTAAGTTCATGCCATTGGACCCAGACACACGTATGACTACTGTATTTCCTTATTATTTCAGTATGAGCCACCCTCTCAACACTTAGCTCTTTCTGGAAAGAATGCTTTGTTTGATGTGAATATATGGAAACCAGGCTTTTTCTCATTAGAGTTTGAATACCCAGTTACAAGTGAGGTCTCTTATGCAGCACCCCATCCATAGAAATAATTCAACGTAAATATATGTTAGCCTGGGAGTCAGTCTGGAGCATAGTGGCTTATCCAGGAAGATTGGGGACCATAGGTGGAGAAGAATTTGCATACTAGATCAGTCAGATATTGTTTTTTACTTTTCAGGGATAGATAGCTTCTCCTCACATTCATCATCATCAAACACACTATTTGTGGTCAATTTCATATCTTTCTACATAGGGAAAAGGCACATTCTTGTGATTCATAGCAGCATAGCCCTTAAGGATGTATTTGTGCATGGAAACAATTTGCAAAGTATTTTTTTCAATTTCATAGTGATGTTTTATAAAGAGCAAAATTTTAAATACATATTGATGCATATCCAGGGTTTCCTGGATTCTGCAGTTTAACACTCTGTGATACCTACAACATTCCTACTTCATGTGTCACTCATCAATCCTGCTGCCAATGGCTTCCAATGGGTTCTTCAATCTTTGTTCCTGAGCTTCATTGACAATAACCACAACATCTCCTTCAGAGAATGCAGGAAAGTGGTTGGGATTTAGTACAAGTTTAGGAGCTAAGCACTTGGAATTTCCATAAATTCCTGAAAAATGTTTGACCATTATTTCTTTGAAATAGTGCCTGTCTTTTCTTTTTGTCTTTTTTGGAACTTCCACTAGACATGCACTAGCCATATTTACTATACTGTCCATATATTTTATCCTCATTTCTCTGTGAGCCAGAATCACCCCTGTGTATGATTTCTGGGTACTTGATGCTTGTCCTGTTTTCTCCTGGGCTCTCTGTCTAATCTGCTTTTTAATCTACAACTTGTGTTTTAAACTTTAAACACTATTTTTTTCATTTCTATAGGGTTTATTAAATTAACATACAAATTCACTTATATGCTTTTATAATTTCTCATTCTTCAGTCTCAGTCTTTTAATATACTATTTTAAAATATTAAAAATATTTTAAAACATTCACAAAGGAATGCACTAACATTTTTAAACGTATCAAGCACATGTATTTTATACCAAATATTCCATGATTCCAACAGCAGCCATAGTTGAGATCCAATCTTTTTGTTTTAATTATTTTCCTGTAAACCTCAGCCATGGACTACTTCGTTTCCACACTCCTTGTCTTAAGATTTGTCACCTTCATCCTTTTCTGTGGCATCTCTTTGGGGACTGGATTTACAATGCATCTCTCCAAAGTTTTTATATCTCACACGGTCAGAATCTGAGGTCATTTCCCATCAGGGGCCATCTCAGACTCTTTCTGATGTCACAGAGCAGGTATGAACTCTGACTCCAGCTGCATGTGTGTAGTCTGGGGCTGCACATTTTACAAATGCATTTTCTACCCCTGAACCTGAAGGCAACTGCTTCCTGTTGCAGATCATTGTCTCTTGGAAGTACCCTGCTTCCCCATCCTCCTTCCAGGGGCATCATGCAGGTGAGTCACTGTCCCTGTGGCACGTTCTTAGCCCTTCTTTTGCTGGAGTCCAGGACAATAATGGGTTCTCTTGAACCCAGAGGCAGGATATGAGTTGAACTTTGCTAACTCTCAGACATGTGGAGAAGTAAAACTAGGGACAATATTTGGAGAAAACACCTTTGGAATTTAGGTGGAAGGTCAAAAATGTCTTTTCTCATCATGAGATATTTAGTGGAGAAGTAGGCACTTTGACAAGTGTAAGGGAGGGGCTGCGTAGGACGAGGATGTTTAGACACATGAGATCAAGCCACTTGCTTACTCCAGGCTCTGGGGCCAACTCACCTGCCCTCATCCCCCATTCTCATCTGTCGGGAGCCCTCCATGACAGCTGCAGGGCAATGACACAGGATGCAGTGGATGGTCCCTGGACCTCAGCAGTACACAGTTTCATTATTAGAAGTCAGAAAAAGCAGCCCTGCATCTCGCTCCTCTGGGGGATGCTTCTAGCTTACCCTGAGGGTCTTTCTCTGTTTGCTTTTTGTGTTTAGCTTGGAAGGTCTTAGAGAGAGGTTACAGTAACTACAGGGACACTTTGTGCTTCTGCCACGTCATTGCCAGGATTGCTGATGTGGAGGGGTTGCCACTCTGTATGAATATTTAATTTTCTCAAGCTTAGATAGTCATCCTTGTAGAGACAAGAAAGTCAAAGGGGAGGGAAGGGGAGAAAGGAAGGAGGGAGGAAGGAGGAAGGACACAAGGAGCATTTGTAAACCTGGACTCTCTGTTGTCCCCACCTGGGGCAGTTTGGCTGGCCCTGTGGGGCTGGGACTTTTCTGTGATTGGTCCCATGGGCTTCATACTTTCCAAAACCAGTCTTTCCATCTATAATTGACATTCATCTTTCAGACAAAAGGGCCCCAAACTGAGTACAAGGAACCAGAATTCTGGCCCTGACTTAATCGCAGGTCAGGCAGAAGAGCTGGGGCTCAGTTAGGAGTCCTCACCTCTCAAAACTCCTGGATTCTCATAATCTGGTGATGGGCTTGGAACCCCCAGCTGTGGTTCTTCCTCTTTCCCTAACCAGACCCTGCAGCAGTACACATCAGGATGCCCAGGTCCCAGCCTGCAGCTCAGTTTTGGGCTAGGTGAATCTATCAGGTGGTATGAAAGGACCTCTCTAGAAAGCAGAAGGCCTGGGGCCCAGCTTGCTTTCCTTCCTCCCTCTTCAGTGTCCATTAAATTTTACTTTCATTGTTTATTTGTCTTTTTCTCTGACCGTTGAGGGAAAATATTTACTTGTGAGGCTTAGGTAGGTAGCTGTGGCTGATCTGTTTGTATTTGGTTAAAGGGCTCCAGGCCTGTGGGTGAGATTGTTAGAGCTCAAGTGACCAGGCACAGATACACTCTGGGTAGGTTTTGTATGAATGGGAATGCAGAAAGAGGCTGTTGTTTAATCTTTGGTTTGTGGTCCCTTTGACATCTCGCCCTCCAACTACTCAGGCTCCCTGCACATTTTGTTTTACTTTGGAATGAAGTTCAGAACATTTTTCATGTTTGTCAGGCAAATATTCATTGAACTACTATGTCCCAGTGGTCTAATCTAGACTGAGGGGCACAGCCTTCGGCAAAGGAGCCAAAGGGGATGAATGTGCTGCTGAACCAGGCAATAGGGTAAAAATGGAATTTTTAATGCTTATCAGTCCTTACTGGCTTCCATGAAGCCTGACCTCAGCTTAGGCCCTGGGCACCATTTATTAGTCTTTCATTTTGCTTCTAATACAGCCTTGCTTTCATCTGAGAAAACTGAGCCCGCAGAGGTACTAGGAACCATCCAGACTCTCCTGACCACCAACAGCAAAGCAGGCCCAGAAGGAGCTCCTGAGATGCCTCCTTTGATGTGATAATGGATGGCTTGATAAAACTCACTTACGTGTGAGACACCTGAGGTACAGCATTGTTAACCTAGGAACACCCTGAGAGGTACTATCTTGAAGGAAGAGGTCCTTATGAGAGGATCTCCTCTAGAAAAGAAGGGTGGCATCTCTCTTCAACAACTTGAGGACATCTTATGAGAGGACTTTCCTAGGGAAAGCGTGCCTCTTGGTCAGAATCTTTTCCAGTCAGCCATCCAGCAGTCTATTCCAATGGCCCAGCTCTCTTGACTAGGACCCCCATGAAAACCTCACTCCACCTCTAGCCCCATAGTTTCATGTACACAGTTCTCCTTCACCACTTAGTTCCTTAAATAATCGAAACTTTTGCCCTGTCTAATTCTGAACATGGACAAAGGTTAGAAGTCAGGAGCCCTAGGAGTTGGTCCCAAGGTAAGAATGTTTCAATATATTTATTAATGAGTTGCAAGGGTCAGAGAAAAAGTTAAGTGGCAGAATTTGCTGAGTGCACAAAATTATTTAAGTTAACCATTCAGGGGAAAAAAACACAGACTATCTTCTTGGTACTGTATTTTTTTTCTTACTCGAAGACTATTTTATCAAGGTGAAATATATTAAGACAATCAGTGGTGCAGAGACCACACTTAGTATCCTCAATCTTTTCTGCTGAAATATAATTTACTATCAAGAGTGGAGAATTTGGATTTAAAGGATTGTGATTACTGAAGCTAGAGTCATCACTTCTCAAGAATGCCTTATGCAATGAAATCAGAGACATGTGGAAAGCAGTTGCCTGGCCCAAGAGTCTTCCAGAGAGGAGTGAGCCAGGTAGGACATGTCCTCTGGTCACAAGATGTCCCCATAACCTCTGAAATATCCCAGACCTTTGGCATCTTTCTCTCAAAAGCTCTGTCTCTGAAGTTAGGCTTCTGAGTCTGTTTAACAGCCCTGCCCATTATGAGCTCTGGGGCCTTGAATACATTGCCAGAACTTTCCTTTTTGTCCTTTACACAGGCACTTCTTGATGGTACTCTGGGATGGGTTTAGTGAAATGATATGTGAAATAGCTTAGGATAATATCTGGTTTTGGATGCATGTCCAGTGATCACATATTGCATTGTTATTCATCTGCATATAATCTGATGGGATTCAAAGCAAGCTCTCCCAGAAGTCCTGCACAAAAAGCTTGCCCTAGCTGAACAACAGCCTCTGGGAAGTAGATCTGCTTGCTGAATGCCACTGTCACTTTAGTTTTTGGTGGACTCCAATCTCTAGCATGCAGCCTACACTTTAGGCTGAGTTCAGTGTTTCTAATAGTGTGCAACAAGCTTGCAATGTGGGTCCAGCATGTGCTGATGCAGGTACTGCTAACAGAATGGAGATGTGTTGGTGAGTTTTTAGAATTCTGGGCAGGTCAAGATCCAACAGGGAGATGCTGAGCTACAAGGAATGATCCAGACTTGCTTCTCAGAGAGTCTTGGTCCTCTGGTGGCTCTGAAGAAGTTGTCCTTTAGACTCAGTCTTGAATTCAGATCCTGTACCTTGGAGTGCCTGCTAATTTGAACTTGGTTGGAATCTACCACTTCACTGCTCTTGGGGGGAAGACTGATAAGGTTTACTAAAGAAAAATTCTGTATAGTGGATGCTGGTTGGTTACCAAAGACAAGCAGGTGTTTCTCAGAGCTTTAATTGCCAAAGCTTTGTCCCTATGCATTCAGCACTGTGGGTGTTCTCCTCGGCTGCTGGTTTTACTTCAAACTGTAAAACTATGAGAAACACTATCCACTTGGTCCTCCAGTTCAGACCAAGACATTATTTCTTGTTGTAAGGTGTTTTCCTATTGTGGCCCCACAGTCACCAGATTGGGGTGAATCAGAATGTGCCTTGGCAAGAAGAGTTGGATACTGCAGATTCTCTCACCTCAACTCTAGTTAAGAAATCAGGGAATATGTGGCTTTATGTTGGAAAGATTGGATGGGGGTTAAGACAATTGCTTCCTCCTCTATGAGATCAGCATGCTTTAGAATAATGAAATAGAAGTACAAGTGAATATAAATGTTTGCGTTGAAATGAGAAGTTTCTGTGCTTTCTGACTGGCAAAAGGCCTACTTAATGTAAATCATTATGGCTTTCTAGTTGTTTGCTGGGGCTCTGAGGAGAAAATGAAGTGATTTCATGTCTCCTAAACCCATAAATCATGCCACCGTATGTGTGTGCTGACGAGACAAGCTTGTGAGGATGGCCCTAACCGTATGGCCTGCTCTTCCTTCCTTTGTTGTACCTTCCTGTAAGTCACCTTGTAATAAGATTGAAACTCCTGTCCCCTTCCCCAGCAGCTGGTGATGTCAGACAATAGTGGGAACAAAAAAGGCACAGGAGGATGCATGGGCATGGGGGTGGGTTATGAGTGCCCCCACCACTCTGGAAGCCTGTCTTTGGAGACTGACCAGCAGTCTCTAACCTCCTCTGCCACCCATGACTTTTTTCTCTCTTTCCCCACCATCCACACCTCCATCTGTTTCTGTTTTTCCTGGATGTAAAGAGAGGAATGAGTGAATTGGGTGGAGAAGGGCACCAAGACTGCCTGTTTATGGATATTAATGGACACACTACATGAACCACAGACCCTCTCCTCTCCTTGGCTGGACATCATTTTGGGGATAGATTGACTATAGGTAGATTAGGTAGTAGGTAGAGAGACAGTAGATAGATGATAGGTAGGTAGCTAAGTAGATGATAGGTAAGTAGATGGATAACAGGGACATGGGTAGATAATGATAGGTAGATAGAAA